>UELU01145788.1:0-85668 GCA_900490025.1 Megastigmus dorsalis
GTGTGTGTGTGTGTGTGTGTGTAGTGTGTTGATCGATACTTTTTTTCCATTCGCTCGGTATAACCTTTTTTGCTTTTTTTTTTTTTTGCTTTTGCAGGTGATCGAGGCGAGCGCGCGAACCAAGTCTCTAATTGTTATTCTCTTTGTGTTGTTTTGGGAACGGCTTTGTGAATGCTTGATTGGGGAATAATTTCAGTTTTTTTTTTCGCGAACGGGAGAGTTTATTTTTTGTTGTTGAAATCAGTGCGGATGATATATATCAATGCTGATTTACTATATATATATGATATACTGCTGTTTTGATTTTCAGATAATAAGGAAAAAGAGCAAAAGGAAAATTTTCTTAAATTTTGACTTTTCCCCGAGAAAATCTAAATCGAATAGAGCGAATAAAAATTGTTCAATAAAACTGTGATAATCGATTTGGAATTGATAAAAATTAAGGGATTTGCCAAAATATATCGAGTTCTGACCGAATAATTTGAAATTTTGACGATAAACTGTTCACGATACTGTCTATCAATGGTCAAATTTTGAAAGACGGTACAGACGTCGAAATGTAAACCATGAAAGTTTCTATACCTTTTACAAGTGTCTCTTTATATATCAAATAGATGTGAAAGTAAAATTTTCACCAATTGTAATGAAACCATCTGTAAGCTTATTTTCCATTCGAATTACAGCACGACGTCTCCCTTTTTCTTCAAGGAAAATTCTGAATGAAACTATTATTTAAAACATCCACGCACTCGAGACAATCTTCTCCAACCTTCTAACCGAAAAAAAGCAGCCCACGCGTCTCTCGAACACGCGCGTAATTAGATACATAAGGAAAGCTGCAGCACCCAGACGAGAAAAAGAAATCTGTATCGCAAGAGAGACGAGCATCAGCTGAAAAATCCTCCTCTGCAGCAGTCCGGCGCGCTTTTCTGAAAAAGAAAACGCTGCGCGAAGAGACACGAAGAAGTGAGAGAGAGAAGAAAAAAGTAGCGTACGTATAAAGAGAAAGAGAGAGAGGGAGAGAGAGCGAGGCGGCAATCGCGGAATTCCCGAGGACGTCGTCGTGTCTCGTCGGCAAAAAGTGCGCGCGCGTATAAAAAGTAACGGATGGAGAGAGAGAGAGAGAGAGAATATAGAAGAGAAAAGAGCGCGTGTTGGATATACAAAGTCCCGTGCATCCGCTTAGAATAGGGATGTATGCGAATTATGTCCTTTGTATATATAGAGGAGAAAAATATGCTCGTTTAGTGTAAGCGGAATTCCGCGTTGCGTTTGCGGAGGTCGATTGGTTACGGATGAACGGATCGAAATACACCCCAAGTTTTGACTTAGTGTCGAGTTTTGAGTTAGTGTAATTAGACACAGTTTTTAGCGTGCAGTTCGCCAATTAAGCTCTGTGGTGCATTAATCGATCGTTGTCTAATCCACTGGATCGTATAGCGTTTGCATAACAATTCCGGCTGATGATTCATAGATCTTTAATGCCTTAAGCGATGGAACTAACGGAACGGAAATGGCTTTTTAATTTGACAGTTTGCATTACGAGAATGAAAAATTTCAAGCATTCACGGTTCGATTGGGTAGATGTGTATTTCTTTGTTATAAATGATTGTTTGATTTTTCGGTAATGGTTTGAAAAGACAGATATGATTGATATGCACTTTCTTATTTTATGGAGAAACATATAGGTATTATATCCGATGCTGTTAAAGATCAGAGTTTATAGTGCTGATTTTAAGCTGCTTCGAAATATTATTGGCATTCGAAGTATTTTATTTCGAATAGAATGCAAACATTTTGTTATTCGTTGGTAAAATTTCTATGGATAAATTAAATACCGATAGCGAATTACATTGAAAAAGTAAACGGGAAAATACTAAATATTTATACGAAAGGAGGGCTTGCAAATTTCAAATATGCACTATCATCGAATAATTCAGAGTATTCTTTTTTACAATCATAAAACAAAACCATTCGAAAAAAAAAACACAATTTTAGAATCCACAGCCCCACTTAACATCATACCGCTCCCAAGATCCCCAAAAATTTCTATCTTCTCAAACGATTCACCTCTCTCAGTCTTAACATCAGTGACGGAAAGGCGTCAATTTCAAGGCAAAAAATATCGAGCACGAGTTCGCAATCACAGGCGCAGAGAAACGTTTTTGACTCGCTACCTGTGCCGACTCTTCATCGTCGTTCCTCCCTGCGGCTCAGCGCGACGTATGATCGCAATTTGCCCACCAAGGATCGAGATTCCCGCTTTGCATATACAGCCGGTTATGCAAATCGTTGCTTTTCGAAACGATGGCGTGAACTCGAAGAAAATAGCAAAAGCTGTTGTAGATGAAATGATAGTGAACCGATATACCGCAAATCCAAATTTATAATATCCGCGTCATTTCCTTATCCAATACCTTTATCGACTTGCATACATGGGAACGATCGATAATTTCATAATTTATCGTTTAACCGTGTAAAATTTCAACGAAGAGCTTGAATTTAGCGAATAGTAGCAAAAATTGTGTAAGAAGTTGGGCAAATTGTGCTTTGTAAAATTTTTTTTCATTTTTATTATCATAATTTAACTAAATGCTACGATCTGCATAGATTTGGAATCGGTATCCCTTGTGGTTTAGGTTTGGGCATTAATGGGTAAGGAGATGTAGAGTCCTATATGTAAAGTACGAATTACCCTATGTATAAACTTATATGTAATATACGTATATTGTCTCTGTATAACTGTATACGATTGCATGCATTGAACAAAATAAAATCTCTTCGATGTCTATAAATCTAGAATAAACAGTAAGATCCAATGCTGTTACATTGTCATTATTTACCAAATTAACTTTCATGCCGGCATGTATCAACAAATAATACGCCTGCGGCGATATGCAACGCATTAGTTCCATCTTTGTCACCCGCATTTATGTCAGCTTGAAAGAAATAATTTCCTTTAAGAACTGACTCAATATATAAGGTACTTTTCTCCAAACTCTCTCACGCAGAGATTTCTTTTTCCATCCTCGCGAAGCTAACTTGAACTGCGCACCTACTAGCACCGAAATCCTCTAACTTTGTGGAACAAAGCTGTGCCAAGTTTGTTCCAGCAATCGCTTCGCTAGCGAAAATTTTTTTAATTTTTTCCCCTTTGACGAGTTTCAAGGAAGCACAATGTACTTTGGAGTAGCTGCAACGCGGATCATCACCCGGACACTCGCCCGGACACGCGCACGCTCCCACTCGCACATCTCACAATCGCAACAGTACACCCAAAGAGCAACTTGACCCATACTCGTCGACGACTCTCGTAAAGTGGAACAGGGTCAGGGTCGCGCGCGCGCTACTCATCGTGCTGTGCCGCGCGGGAACCTGCGAGATGTATATACATATATATATAAGAGCGAACCAATCCATCTCTCTCTCATCCTGTCCGTGCCGTACGCGCAAGTAATGTCGAATCACGGATTCGACGTTGTCGCTCTCGGCAAGAAAGGAAGGGCCATGAAAATCGGCTGCGCATGTGGTTTTGCGTGCGGTTGTAGGCAGGATTTTTATTCCTTTTTTTTTTGCAAACCTGCGGAGAGCGGTGGTTTGCAGGATTTTTTTCTGCTTTGTGCAGAGAATCGAGTTTTTTTATGTGTTTGCTGATTTTTCGAATAAAAGTGATTTTGACAGTATTTCCCTTTTTATGGATGATCGATTTGTTTCGCGAAAAAAAAGTGTTTGGATGAAGGGTTCGAAAGATTGACGAATGACTTGAACTTATGGAACTTGCATTTGTTGTAAGGTGCTAGTTCAAAATTTGTAGCAGAAAGTTCATTTTCTGAATGAAGAATCGTTTTCAAAGTTTCAAAATATACACATATCCGTTTCAAAGTAGAATCCCTTTATTCCCAAATTTACAGAGTAAACTTTTCTGACCAAATATTATTTTTCAGATCCAGTTTCATGTAGAATATAAATTTTAACTATATTAAGTCGTTATAAAAATTTCAGCAAAAAGAATCTAAACCTTTCGTGTGCATCAATTGCGTATGAATAAAATAACACGCACAATGTACTTTAAAATGAAAACGCACTTAACTAAGACTTGGTGTTTATATGTAAATATAAATACATCGGAAACGGTACGCGTCCCGAATGCTGTTTTGCGATGAAAAGGGTACACGATTAAAAAAGCAACGGCGCGACTGTGAAATAATACGTGATGCGAATGAAAGGCTTTGAACTAAAAACATAAAAAGGATTTTCATGAAAAGAGACGCATGATTTTTATCTAAATCTTATGCATACACTCCTTCTATTTTAAATCTACTTTTTCGAAGGACTCAATACGTGTGTTTATACGCAGCAAAAATATTGTTTTTCAATACCAAGAAATTATATTCTGATGTTTCAGATGTTTCACATTCTGATTTTTTAAATTGTTACGCATATTTGCGAATTAAAGCACTGAATAAATTATGGCCCGTTTCATTTTTCGCTCGCATTTGATATTATTTTACGAGTCGATATTATTTATGAATTTCAAATATTAGTGTTATCCTGCAATTTATGGTTATATTATTTGAAATATTTTATATTATTATGTAATTAAATAATTAATTATATCGTGAATGCTTGATAAAAAATTGGCGCTACGTATTATTATTTTACTGGTATTTTATTCCACAACGTCATTTGAGCTCATTATTTAAACCAGTTAAAGGAATTTTAAAATTTATTTTTTAATGAATCTTATGTTCTTTGGAATTAAAATAAAAAAAAAACGTGGTAAAATACTTATCTATAAATTGTTCAGTGGTGCAATTTTGTCTATAGCGTTAATCTTTCACGACTTGAATGTCTACGTAAAAGAAAACAATAAAATTTTTCGTAAAATACCGAAATTTAATCTATGCATACAATCTACTCATCATCAGAACCTAAGATCGTCGTTATATCATTTGGATATCCCAATCTCAAGTCACGAGACAAAAAACGGGAGGAACGCAAGTTCCGCCGCGGGGAAAAAAGAATCATGAGTCACCGCTAGGCGGCGCGCACCGAAACTGTCGCCATACACTCGAGAGAAATGCATAGTGACTCATAAGACATGCACAGGCGACGTACTGCACATCGTCTGCCCAAAAAAGTATTCGAATGCACGCATGCACACGAGCATGACACTGCGCACGAGTGTCACAAATACACGCCTCGTATCCGCAAATAGCTTTTCTCCGTGCGACTCGCCGTCTCAGAAATTGTAATTCTTTTTCACGAACGAGAATGGAGGGATTCCGGAAAATAAATTTTAATTAAAATTGCGTCTCACGCCGCGCGCAGAGATGTCAAAAAGAGGTAATTTTCCCGCGTTTGTGTGTGTGGGCACGAGTCTCGTTCCGCCGCGCGATAGTCATCCGTGAAACGAGATGCGAGTATATACACTGAATAGAAGCTAAAGCGCGTGCAGCAGTGGGACCGCTGTGTATGCGAGCTGGTATATTAGTTCTACGCTTTAGTTGCGCGCGCGCTCCTCTCTCGGCACGTGCGAGCCCCGTTAATTGGTTCTCGCGTATATCATCTGCATAATGCCTGACGCAATTTAGGCTGTGCAGTGTGTGACATCACTCGCGGCTTTCAAAAATCTACGAGAAACGCGCCCCGATCTGGCGCAAAAAGTCTTCTTCCTCATGAACTCGTGTGCTGCTGTGATGTGATATTTTGTCATTTTACAGAGGAGATAAAGTAATTATTTATATAATTCTGATTAGAGATCAAAATCAAGCAGTAAACGAACTTTAAAATTTCCTTTTACAAACATTGAGACCAGATTAAAACATTATTATTAGCTATCTGATCATTTTGGTCTATGTTTTTAAGTGAAAAGCCAGCGGGCCTTAAGATCTTATACTTAAACTAGTACATTATACATATGTTAAAAACAATGTCAACCAAATGAAAGACTCACCTTTGGGCATAGAGTCGAATCCATGTCCAAGCTGGGCAAACTCGCCGGTGGGCAGACCGAGGGGCCGCTGGTGGTGGTGTGGTTGTTCATCGTACGGCGGCGGCGAGGCTTCCCTCATGCAGCCCATGAAGCTCAGGGGCCCACCGCCACCGCTGCTTGGGGTTGGTGCCGGTCCCGAGGCGGCGGCGCTCGCCATCGCCTGCGTCGAGGTCTGGAACAGGTCAAGCAGCCAAGCTCCAAAATAGGTTCCGCCGAGACGACGCAGCCAGATACCGACCAGCGAGTAATTGCCCTTGTTCCCACCTTGCCTATCGTAATCCGATTGCGACGACATATTGTTTTTTTTTACGTTGTGCTTTTTTAGAGTTTGTTTCTGTCCCTTTTTGATGTGGATTGGGCTGGACGAATTCTACAATTGATGATTTAGGGAGAAAAAGGTAATGTGAGTAAGTTGTAAAAAGATCTACGATGCTCTTGGAGTCGAGACAACAAACATATGTTGGTGATCAGAGTAGAGTGCATGAAACTAATCTTAATGATTGCGAATAAAATTTAATGAAAAAATAGTATTCGGAGTGCTGGATTTTGATTGTCGAAATGAATAATAAAGAAATGAATGAACGGAATTAATTACAATAAAAATAGACGAAATTAAAATTTCAAAGATAAATTCAAGCGAAACATCTTTTGCGATGCAATTTTCTCACATTGAGATGCCAATCGGAATGCTGGGAAACCTACATTCAATTGTATCATCTCACAGTGACTAAAGATCATTTGAATAACTACTGTATCTATTCGCTGTTTATCTCAATAATGAGATTACACAGAATCGAAACAGTACAGCTTTCCTCTTGCAATTAGATTCCCAAATAACTCGAAGAAGCGTATTCCAAATCTCACAATGAAATTTCACAATAACAAAACAATTTTTATCTCTAAAGCAACGAAAACTTCAGTTTCCTCCAAAACAGATGCGCATGACATACGAAAACAATGAACCGGATGACAACTGCGTAGATGGCGCGGAGAATATCATTACTGCCAATCAACGGCGAAATGTAATCTCCTCAGCATCCGAGTCGACATCCGCCTGCGTGCATTAGTTCCCTTATCTTATATACACGCGAAACTCAAGATGCGATGGTGTGAGTTCAAGAGAGAGAGAGAGAGAGAGAGCGAGAGAGAGTGAGAGTGTGTAAGGGAGAAAGAGAAAGCTCTCTCACTCTCAAGAGAGAGAGAGAGAGAGAGAGAGAGGAAACGGGACGCGATCGATGCGCAGCAGCCCTGACCTTAGGACCTCTTGGGCTTCTGCGCGCGCGACTTGTACCTTCTCGTCGACGTTGTCGACGTCGTCGTCGAAAAGACTGGCGCGACCCCCTACCCTCCCCTTAAAGTGCACTCGATTTCCTTAATTCGACCCCCTCTGGGATTAACGCGCACTACACACACGCAGACGAGATGGGTCTTTGTCTTCGAGACGAGACACGGAGGGGTCGATCTTCTCTTTGCTTTCTTTGCTTTTCTTTCTTCTCCCGCGACACGTGCACCCAGACTACTCTTTTATTACGTAAGAGGTAGGCTTGTATCCCCTATATTCTTCGTTTTTTTTTGCCTTTATTTGGCTGAAGCACTCTTGCGATACCTTTTTTGAGTTTCTGATGATTTTTATGGTGGAAAGGCTTATTTAGGGATTTTTCTTTAGAAGGATAAGATTGGATCGGTGGTACTCTACGAAGTTTCTTCAACGCTGTTCTTTTTGGTTCTTCAAGAGAAATTGTAAGTAATTGAACTTCTTCAGCTTGATTAAAAGTCGCTGAAGAAAAAGTCTTGTTCGACAAGTCTTGAGATCGTTGTTAGTTTGAGTACAAGAGTGGTCTTCGAAACATTTGAATTCAATTCCGATGTGTGATTGGCAATCAATTGTGAACACTAATTGTTTTGGTATTCAGTTGGATATATCTGCGGTAAAACGTATTCAGCTCGTTTGTCATAAACTGTTGGTAACCAATTTGTGAAATCACATTACATGAGACTGCTGAAACACTCCTAAACAACCACGCTTAATTGAGTTTTAAATATACATTAATATTCTTCTCGATAGCGTTAGACGTTACTTTAAAGCTACGATTGTACAGTGTAATTAACTATTCAGACGTATACGAGTAATTTACTATTCAAACAGTTATCTAATTAAATCAATATGAATAGAGCGAGGCTTGTATACTGATTACATAAATTGCAACAATTCCATTCTAGTCATACAGTAAATAAAATCCAGTGTTCTATTACATAACTTAACGATCGGCCCAACTTTTTTCCAGAGATTACGGAATTTCAGACAAGCAAGTTAATCTTATATATTACCAACATCAATTCCCTTGACAATCTTCAAGAAACAACTTTAGAAGTCCTATTTCTTTCTAATAGTCTGCAATTCTTTAAATTATATGATCTTACATAAGCTAAAGATGTCGGATGTAAGACACCATTCGAAATCTCATGCAAGCAGCATCAGTGCTATCCCATATCAGAAGAAATCGTCTCTAAAATGTTTCGATCATTACAAATTTATTTTTACACCATCAATTATTAAAGGGTCGCGTCTTCCTCAAAGTAGATAATTGCGTTGAGAACTCTTAAAACATCATCTCACTTCAATGTAAACAAACACAACAACAATTCAGTCTTTAAAAATGATACTAGTTATTAGCATCTTCCAATTGTTTCTCAGTCTCTAACAAATTCGTCATCATTAAACATAAATTGACAGAAATTCCAGCCCGCTTAAAGCCAAACGAATCGCTTTTACTTGCAAAACACTTTTGCACGTACCTCCTGATCTCTATAAACCAACCGTGGAAGTATAAAACGCACCGCGCTTCGTTCACCCCAATCACATGTTATCCGTTCTGAGCGCGGCGCGTAGCAAGGATGCACTGGAGTCTGGCGTTGCTGCGAGATCCCAATCTTTGGGAATGGGTCAAAAGAGAGAGAGAGAGAGAGAGAGAGGGAGAGCGAGAGAGAGAGAGATGGTTCCTATGGCAACTGTGCAGCAGCAGCGATCACGAGGACTACCGGGTGGCTCACACACACATACATCCAGCCAAACCGATAGGTACATACGCGGCCCAGAGAGTAGGGATGCTGCTTCCTTGCTGCATACACTCATACATACAGGAGCAGGAAATCAAGGAGGGGGTAACATCGATTCACTTTCTGTGTGTGCACCCTGCGCGCGCGCGACCTTGACCTTGCCGAGCTGCTGCTGCTGCTGCTGCTGCTGCTGCTGCTGCTGCTGCTACTGGCTCCCAGCTGGTAGATCGCGGATTCCTGATGTGTGCAATGCTGCTGCTGCTGCTGCTGCCGCTTCCCCTTTTTGCGTTGGGTCGTATTTTGTTTCTGCGAGATTTATGAGATGAAGAGAGGAGAAAGAGAGGGTTCTGATGCTGCGCTCGGAGATCTCTGGGCGTCCGTGTGTGTGCTTTGAGGTACGGTCTCATCTTTTTGATTATATTAGCAAATGCACGTGTGCTGGTATTTTGTGCCCCTGGAGTACGAGGAATAATGTTTGTCATTCGCGGAGTTGAAATAATGGTCAGAAGCATTTCAATTAGGGATGGAAATTGAAACGAATTGAAATTGAAGCGAATGAATTTATTACTTTTCGATGGCGATTGAATGACGCGAGCTTCGTACTCATTAGGAAGATGCAGTTTCTAAAGGTTTTTTGACGAGCAAAGGTGTAGAATACATTATCTTCATAAAGAATGATGATAGTCTATCTTTATTAAAGGAAACTGAGTGGTTCATCAATAAATTATGATTTTTCCTTGAACTTGGGACGATGAAAGTATTATATTAACTTGCAACTAATTGAGAATGTCGAATTGAAATTCTGACGTCGAGTACAGTATAATGAGATACTATAATATAAATGTATTTATATACATTTAATCAATAGCAAATACTTACAGTGCATCGAAAATTATGTCTAAATCAACGATGATAAATTGTGTAAAACTTTAGAAATTATAAAACTTGTTTTGAGATTCTCAATAATTTTATTTTCTACGCACGTCTCTGAAGTCATTTATCAGTAAGGAATCGAATATGAATGTGAAGTCATGTTGTGAAAGAAATTTTCAGATTCAGTTAGATATTGACTGAATTCAAGAAATATTCGTTTTACAAATCGATAAGAAGACAGATTTATGAATTATGCATTGACTGATTTTCAGATACGTTTCGAATTGAGGAATTTTCTTCCTCAAATAAAAATGTAATCGTAAATTCTTGAAGGAAAACACACGAAATACTAAAAGATATATTGCAAGTACAAGCCTGATACCTTTACTTTTTCAGTTCTACAATTCAATCACGTAGTATCAAACCAATAAATATTAAAATTAAATTAAATTTTTTAACGAACTATTACATTGTAAAGGGTTAGAAAATTATAAGCACCATACGAAAACTAAATGATAAACATCAGTTTGAATTTATTATCTTCAGACCATGTTTGTTTTAATCTACCACTTTTGGTATGATTTTGTAAGCGTGAATAAATACCCGAACGAGTGCAACACTTACATCAGCGATTCTAATTCTCTTAATCGAAAATGAATGAAGATGTAATGCGCTCTAATAATACAATGACGTCGTATGAAATTCAACGCTTATGGCTATTCGATACATTATGTTATGTAAGGCAAGAGCTACGAATGGTAACTGACGAACCAAATGTGGATCGCAACAATTTTGTCGCTAGTACAAGCCATAACGCCGACACATTTACTGCGATAGAAGCAATTTATAAAGTCAGCAGCTACGAGCTTTGACACACTTTCCAAAAGGACGATAAAAATGTATGAAAAATTATTTCTCAAGTATTGCATAAGGCTCTATTAATCTAACTGGTGTACCTGTACAAAAAGGATTATTGACAATCGTGAGAAATTGTTAAATTATTCGGAGAATGATTAATATTTGCCAAGAGACAAGGTAACGAAGATCCTCGGAAAAAAGGAGATGGAAGTTCAGGTTGAAATTAAGTGACCCATATTCGGCTGTATTGATCCAGATTTGACCTAAAATCAGGTATCTAGTGAAGCAGCTGCGCTCTCGCTATTCAGTACATCAGACAATTTAAAATGCAGAATTGCATTCGGGAAAAAATTGAACTAATATTTATGAGGTAAAAGTTTTTTCATTACAGTACAATACTGGACTTCGACACTCTTCTTTTGTACCATTGAATTCTTATTTACGAACTTTATCAATCACATTATAACTTTATTTTTAATCCTGTCTATAAATGATTGTGTTAGTGTTCCTCACACCAAGCACCTTCAAAAAGTGAAACAAACTCTGTAGCGCATAAAAGTACATAAAAAATTTTACTATCTTATATTTTATGGGTCCACCTATTTCTTATTTATCGTTCATTCTTCCCTTCGATGCATAATTGATATTCAATTAATAGAAAGTCGGACTCTGGCTGCACCGTTCATCAATACATAAATAACTATATGATACTGGAAAAACAAACATTTGAGTATAACATATTTTCTACGAACAAATAAACATGCATGTCGATTATAAATACTTTGTCAGTGTTAGGAAGTCTGCAACATGTTCAAAAAATTGGCTATGTATATACAAATATCAGTCGAGTAAAAAAGTTGTGCAAAATAAAAAAAAGTTTTAAGTAGCGAGAAGGAACCCCTTTTAATAGCAACCTTAATTACATTCATAACATTTTTATCGATCTACAGTCGAGTGATACAGTGAGTCATAAAAGATTAAAGTAAATCGTATTATTGCGGGCGGCATAACAGTTTGATAACATGGCATTGCGCGAAATATTTATCCGATATAACGAGTTTCATGTGTGTTATATAGTTGCGACTAGTTTCGCTTTAGTGGCAAGTTGTCATGTGACTTTCCCTTTCAGCGCGATATACACGCTCTTTATTTTTTTGCAATAGCGAAAAATGAGGTGACCTACATCGGACGTTTTCAAGAACTGTTTTGATAAGTATCTCGGTAATTGAAAGTGAATCAGTATACTTTTATTTCTGGATTTACCCAAAGATGATTTTTATCCTTCCAATTACAAGCACAAAGAAGGAGATATATTTTTAATCCTTCTTTTTATCGCTTGATTCTTCTTCTTTTTCGTCAGTTCTTTTGTCTTTAATGAATTGATTTTTTTAATCTGGAATTAGTTTCATTGTGTATTTATTTTTTGATGATCTCTTATTGCGGATTTTAATTACATCCGTTCTGATCAACAATATAAAAAGTCAAATTAATTTAAAAATATAATTAAATTTAATTATCCATCATAACTAAAAAGTAGATCCAAACTATTTAGAGTGACAATTATTGATGCATTAGAACTATTATTTAGTAACAATTAAAAGATTACATATTTATTCGAAGAAATATGTTACTCAAAGCTCATATCAATTGTATTCTCTTCTTCATAGTTACACGATCCCGAAGCAAAAGCAGAAATTAAAAACAAACTCTACATGAACGTCAGTGCAGACGAACCGTAAAATATTGGCGAAAACTTTTACAAAAATTTAATATGCCAGGGTTAACAGAGCATATTCGCATTCCTTCTCGCTACTAGTATATATAGCTCAAAGTTCGCGCCGCGACTGCACATGGAGCTGGAAAAATCTATGTATGATCACCGCGGGATTTTCCTGGGACAAAAAGGAAAACCTGGACGCATCTCGAGGGGAAACTCCGAAATTACTTTCAAAAGTTTCGCTTTCCGATATGGCGTTGATTTACGAGCGTCGCTTCGTGGGTTATAACTCTTGTTGCTTCTTTTTTTTCCAAGGTAGACGCGGGAACGAGGTTTTCCGGAGAAGTGTGTCCGCGATGCGACGGCGTTGTATCAACGAACAGCTGACAATGAAACCGTTAATGGTATGCTGCTAATTTAGTCGCTTTCGTTTTATGGAAATATTATTGGGAAGTGAGATAATTCGCGACACTGGGCGCGCGCGCGGAGCGTTTCATTATATTTCTTTTTTGCTATTAAAAGTTGTACTTTCTAAGCGAGCGTATATACACTTCTGGTGAAAAGCGAGTACGAAGGTGAAAGTTTTTCACTCCGTTATATACTTTTTCTAAATTTGTCAAAAATATTTTTGTCATTTCATTAGAATTTATTGAATATTTATGAGCTATGTTTTAATGTGTTAGATACTGATATTTGCATTATATTTATCATTGGAACTGAATCCAGCGTGAATATGTTATTTGAAATCAACGCCACATTGAAATACGAGTAAGAATATGAACTTGGCTAACAGCATCTTTTTAAGTGTGATCCTGAACAAATGCATTATAGTAAATTATTTTAAATTACTGACTTTTATATTTGAAATAAATAAATATGACATTAGAATAATCACTTTAAAGATATTTTCCAGGTACGTCTAATTGTGTGTGTGTACTAAGTATTCGTCGTAAAATGAGATCTTTCCCACATGTGATTACGAAGATTATATCTTACCTTACACGGTGAGCGACATTTGAAGTGCAGTGCGCGTAGCCCGAAAATCTGAAATCATAGAGAAAGCAAAACCAGTGAGTATAACGTCGTCTGCGTGTCATAAAGAAGAAAAGAAATGGGACAAGAATGGACGAATATAACTTTCACAAAAAAAAAACAGCTCGTCTCATAATGCAATACTCAGAAAAACTAATTTCATCTAAAAATTATTGGTTGAAAAGTGTGGTGCGTTTATGCTCTGAGCTTTAAATTTGCAGTTGAATAAAATATGTAATGTCAGAGTAGAAAATTATATTTATCTCTTATATAAAAAAGTAGTAATATAGGATTAATTTTTAACTTTATCTATCATTCAATATAAAGTCTTAAAATCCACGTAGCACATAAAAATTTCCATTAAAAATGGTTCATTATAGAAAGTAATCTGGAAAAAAGGGACTGTTCATTAATAAAAGTGCCCCTGCACACCGTTAACACCAGCAGCGAATCAAAGGCTAAAATTAATCGTTGTGAGAAACAAAAGAAAAACAAAGAATACATCCCCCCTATTCCGCGCAGTAGCGAGCCACTTTATTAAACTCCCACCCGAAAATGATCCACATCAGTTCCCTCCGCTGCTCTGCGGAGTCTCGCGCAACAGAGACACACATCGCGGGGTGCAGAAGAAAAAGAAGACGAGGAGCTGTAGGAAATAAGAAGAGGTAAAGAAGAAAAAAAAAAGGAGAACGTCACTGCTGCCGCCGCCGACGACGACGACGACTGACGAGAGGAGGACTACTCCAAAAGCCGCTGCCACGCCCGAGAGACGAGACAACTCTCGACTCCTCTCTCTCTCTCTCTCTCTCTTCTGCTATTTATAAAGGAGTGAACGAACGCACATCGTCGTTGTCGCATGCAGCAGCAGCAGCAGCAGCAGCAGCGGCCGCCGAAGAAGAGAAGACTGTGGTGCGCGACTCAGACGGCGTTGTCTTCTTCTCCCCCCCTTCCCCCCCTTCCCTTCGTTTTATGTGGGAAAGGAGGGATTTCCTTCTCCCGGGGATTTTTCAGCGTCTTTTCTTTGTTCTCCTCTATCTGGTGATTTTCGCGTAGTGATTAGAGCGGCTGGAGGGACACGCGCGTCTTTTGTTGGAAGTAATCGGTCTCGGTGATTTTCTTCTCTTGGGGATATTGGGTTTCGTGAGAGAGGAGTGAGGGGAGGAGAAGGGATTTTGGCCACTTCCTTTTTGGGCGGATTTTCCTTTAAGTTTAAGTGGATTGTTGCGTATCACTGCACTCACGGGATTCTCATGGTTTTGGTGGGGGGTATTAAAACGGCGTTTTCATCTTGTTGAAGGCTCTACTTTTTATGAGGAGTCGAAAATTGGATTGACTGCTCCAATAGGGTATTCAATTATGGTACTCGTTTGTATCTAGTTATAAAAGTTGGTTATAACTATTTTTGTATTGTAATATGAATTAACAAATCTTTTGAGATAAATCATTAAAAGTTTAAAAAGATTTAAAACATGTGTAAATGTTCTGATTATTATAAAAGAAGAAATAAAAGGAAAATTTTGAAAAAAGGGGAATCCATGAAAAATAACATATACTTGTAAAAGTATGCGCGATTCACGATCTCTTTTTTTCGACTCATTCATTTCTTTCTTCGGTCCTTTTTTTCGTACCGGTTTTGTATTCCCAAGGGAAACTTGCCTCGGTGAACCGGAAAAAGAGTCAATGACGAATCTATTCGTGGTAATGCTCTTTCGTTTTTTTCTTCTTCATTCGTTGCTTTCGTAATCATTCGACAGCGGGATCGAAAAAGCAACAACAATAGACCAGCCAGAACAAACCATATCCCGTACCTTCTCTCTCTTGCAATCTCTCTCTCTCGCTTTTCACGTTCGACTCCGCTTTTCTTGTTCTTTTTCCTTGTTTAGATATTTCTTCCGCGTTGAAAGAGTCGGCCGTAAATAAAATGCATTGTACACGTGCTAATTAATTCAAATCGATACTTTAAGTTTGGTTTTCTTTTGTGTAGTAGACACTTATTATTGATTAAATATCAAGGTTATTATGAAAGAAAAGATAAATATTGTATTGTTCTTTTTGATGTAAGCGATTGCGATTAAAGATAATAATCAGCTGTACATCCGCAAACCCGATTCAATATGTCAGTTCTCCGTTTAATTTAAAGTTGCTCAGAAAGTCTACTTAACATAAATTCCGAACATCGCAAACTTATATTATGCCACTGAAAAATTACCACTGGCAGTAAGTATTCAAAGTAAAAAAGAAGCAAACAGCAATTTCCAAAATTAGGTTTCGTACTAAAATTTGAGTTTCCTCAGTGTCAACGCGTACAGTACAACCGTACCAGCGAGCGCCGAAATCCTGGCAAGAAAATTGCCTTAACCCAGCGAGGCATGAAATATTAATGCAAAACACGGAGAGTGCGTCCTTTCCCCCTGGCGCTAGTCTCAAGTATAAACAGCAGCTTAGGGATATAGTAAAATTCGCGAAAAGTTCGCCGTTCGCCTTAAACTTGCCGAAGGCTTGCATTTGCACCAGAACACGTACACGTACAGGCTTTGTTTCAACTTCTCTTTTGTGTGTGCAGTGTATCTGTAGCGCCTTTTTTTCCGAGTGAGCGAATTTTTCCGCAAAACTCCTCTCCGGTGTGGCTGTAAAAAAAAAAGAAAAACCGTGGAAAGGACGAAGGAAAAGCCAGTCGGCATTTTACGCGCCTTTGTGAAACTTTTGCACGGGCGGCGGGCCACCGGTGCGCTACACACAAAAGGACATTGTGCATTGTTTATTTATGCATGCAAGGCGCAATGTCGCCGTATATATTGGTGTCCTGTAATTAGACGCGGGGATAGTTTGCTCTTGCTACTGGCTTTCCTTTTTTTTTCGCGAATTTTCCCGAGCTCAGGTGGCGAAACTTGGTGAGTTATTTTCGAGCGCTCGCGGATATGCTCTGCCTTTTTATTTTCAGTGACTCCAACGCGTCTGTTGGAGTAATTGAGTGGTTTTTTTTGTTCTGTTTTGGGCGCGGTGGCTTTTTGGAAGGTTTGGGATAATTGAATAGTTTGAAGGAATTTGCTGATTGTGTAATTGCTGTAGGCATTAGTGGGAACAAAATAATTAAAATAATTTTACATATATATGAACGGAAAATTATAATGTAAAATTTAAAAATGTATGACAATTTTTTACGATCATTATTGATAATTATTTAAGATTATCTGATAGTTTATAAAGAAATAATTATACTCTACTATAGTGACAACAATATCTTCATAATAAGCAGCAGAATCTTCACATATACAAAATAACAATAGAATCTCAAGAGCCATGAGCAAACATCGCTTACATAATTAATCAATCACTTTCAATGTCGAGCACCACATAGCGAGAGGAAAGAAAGGATATCGCTCTCTCGTCCAGCTCGCAGACGATAATAATAAAGCCAAATAAAACAAACGTCACGTGCACCATCCATGCATGAGAGAGAGAGAGAGAGAGAGAGAGAAAGAGGGAAAGAGAGAGAGGAAAAAGGAAAAAGAAGAAGATAATCATCGAGAGGCAGGTCGACGTTCTCTCAGTGTCGCCTATCGAGTTATGATAATGCAACGTGTGGGAAGTCTCACGTACACTCATACACACAGACACACACATACTTTATACCGGAATTCCTTTACACCAATTTTAGAATAAAAACGAGGCAAGAAAATTTCTCGAGTTTCTGTATCTTTTTCTCTCTTCGTGTGGGTATACAGCGAAAAGTCCGTCGTGATTGATTTTCGTTTGCGTTTCCGCGAGCGACGTATATACGCCTCCGGGGTAGCGGTACAACAGCGTTTATTGATGATCTTGATGAGAATTTATGCGGCCATTATCGGAGAGACGCGATGAAATTAATGAGCGGATAAAGGTGATTCTTTTTTCTTTTTCGCATAGTGCGCGCGAGATTCGAATTACTTTATAGCGCTGATTTTATGGCTAAACGTTGCCTTTTACGAGCTGCTAATTCGGTGCGTGTATGAATAATAAAATGGCTCTGCGTCTACATTCATTTTCGTGCACGCGCGCGGTGTGCATGAAAATTTAGTTGAACCTTGGTCTCGTCAGAACATTATTTTCCTCTTCGTCAGAACATTATGTTTATTATACTGTCGTCATTCTTTTAGTATATAATCAAGTTTCAAAGACTAACCAGGTACATCTACAACGCCATTTTTTAATATTTAGTTTACATCGCCGCGACGACTAAAAGCAGGTTAATCAATAAAGCAACGCGATCCATTAGCAAAAAAAAACCACCTCTCCATCTCAAAACAAAAAAAAAAGCTTTTGCAAAACAGTCCCTCGCCCCAACCAATCACGCGAATCTTCGGGTCATCCAACTGGATCCATGCACGCAAATGCAAGAGGGAAACCGCAATTACGACGCATTAATAAAGAGTCGCAGTATATGTACACATGCGATAAGCCGCGCCAAGAGAGAGAGGGAGAGGGAAGATGTGTATAAAGTGATGTGTCCCGCGTCCATTGAGCCCCGCGGGTCAGATGCGCAAGCTCCTCTCTTTCTCTCTCTCTCTCTGCAATTAATTCGATTTCGTCGATCCAATTAATTTGGCCAATCGGATCCATGTCGTGTGCGGACGCTCAACGAGGGAGAAGAGAGGGTTACACTGTTTTAATTTCATTAGGCTATCCTCTCTCCCCTCTTGTAGCCTCCCTTTCCTATAGTCGCTAACCCTTCCGGCTTCTTCCTTCGTGCTCAGCAGCTCCTTTCTTGCGTATGCGTGTGTGTTCTCGTACGTGTCCTCCGTACAAAGTGTAGCTAATGAAACTACTTCAGGAAGTGTCAAATGTTTGTGGTCTTCGGTATTAAATTTGGTGCATGCAAATTATCATCAAAGAAATAACAATATCATGTTCAAGAGTGTCATTGAAAAACAAATCAAAATGTTTTCTGTTTTTATCGTTATCAACATTATTATTTTTGTTTACTTTTAATATTAAAGAATACTTTGTACGTATTATAGTAGCTCAAGAATAGAAGCAAATTTGTGGTCATTGATCCCTTCGTTCAAAAAAGACAGGTAAAATTAATTAAAAAGTTTCTATTTATTATATCCAATCATGAATAAACGTAAACTGTTTACCAAATGTCATCCAACTCTCTTCATTTACGACAACGCCAGTACACATATTTATCAAAATCTGATCTGTAGACACTCTGCACACTTGCCAAACAAACCAAAAACTCGCTTATCTCTGGTTTTAATTCAATTATCCTTATCTCACCCACTCTCCTGATCCCTCGACTAACCCTTCCGGCGTCTTCTCTCCCACCTTATGCACACCACTTCATCCACCCACTCTCCACGTACAGGTCGTGCAGTGTAAATGAAGACACAGAGGCGGGAAGATCGGGTTACATTTTCCCTCCCTCGCCTTATACACATCCGAACTCAATACTCGGTATATGTATATATAAACCCACGACGCAGCAGTTTTTTTTTTTCATGTACGAAAGAGAGAGAGAGAGAGAGAGAGAGAGGGGTCGAGAGAGAGTGAGTGAGACGAGACACACTGTACGTGCAGTCACGTGAATCGCGAGGGACTTGTTTTGGAAGAGAAGAGAAAGACACGCATGATGAGTCATCAGTTCGCGTGCGTGCACAGCGCCTTATACTTTTTCGGCGCGACAGACATTATGTGTAATATATACCTTTGCCCCGAGGCGCACCGCGATTAACGGTATGGATTTTTGTTTGCTGTGTGCTGGCTTCCCCCTTCCCTTTAGCGACTCGTGCGACCTGCACGTGAGAAAGACTATTTTTAGCCCTGAACTTGAAAATTTTATAAAGAAGCTGTTATTGCCACCTTTTGTGTACTGTGTGTATATATATGTTCCTCGAGAAGTGGGATTGATGGGTGTGTTTTCAGTTTATCGATCGGCTGGATTATCGTGATCGGTAAACGTGTC
Organism: Megastigmus dorsalis; assembly: GCA_900490025.1. Lineage (NCBI taxonomy): Eukaryota > Metazoa > Arthropoda > Insecta > Hymenoptera > Megastigmidae > Megastigmus > Megastigmus dorsalis. The sequence continues at coordinate 19,477 of UELU01145788.1, forward strand.
ATCGGAGCTATTCACATTCAAACTTCTGCCGGTATATAGGCACTCGAATGGACTTGAAGTAGCTGACGAATAAAGTAGGCAAGTTTTCCGGACTCTGGATATGAAATATACATATATACAAAATTGACTGCTGGCACGTATATAAAGTATCGTTTATCGATATTTCATTTGAAAGAAACACGCTTGAGCTTGCAACGGAGAGGAAACAGTTCAAACGGCTGGAAAAATTAAAATTTGCGTTTAAAATAACAGGACATCTGCAAACATCGTAAACATTATCGAGACAAGTGTCATTTTCTTCAGTCATTCGTTTGCACAGCGAAACGGACGAATATTCAAAGATCAACGAAAGTAACTTGAAAGTATACAGAAGCTCTTTAGCCTTGAATCATCGACGACCCCTCAATTAGACGAATAGAAATCCCAAAATTCACAAGCGATCAGCTGTTCAACGTGTCGACGACGTGCAGTCGCAATGAATCAGCGTTTTCACGCACATTTCGGCGAGTTAACGAGCAGAAAGCGCTCGACCCCTAAACAATGCGCAAAATTCGAAACGTCAAATATATTATATCTTGAAAAAGTGTGTGCGCACAAGGTCACTCGTCATTTTTCGAGCTACGCATGATTCACCGAGAGAGCCGAGCTAATTGATCAATTTTGATTCGGCATGGCTCATTGTGTCTATTAAGGCGTCGCTGCTATTTGAGAAAATCTAGTCATTTCACACTCGCTGAGTTTTGAGCTGTTTCGTGGAAGTGAAGTATCAAGCGATTCTATACTGTGCGCGTAACTGCAGTTGTCGAGATTAAAGTAATAATATGCTGGTATCTGGGTACATTCTTATTCGACGAGGCTCAACACGTTATTGAGTTATTATACCGAGTTTTTAATACTGTCATTTAATTACGTAATTTATCGCAGCTTCTATGTGCTTGATGATTTAACAAGCGACGATTATAAACTGTTGGTAGAGGATTTATTTTACGTGCGTGTCATCAAATATGTATCTTTAAATAAGTGAGGATCAAATGATTTATGCTAAATTGCATCAATCCAGACTTAATCTTAAATTGTTTATGCATTGTAAAAGTTTAAGACTCTCAATTATGAACCAGAACATGAGTTAATTAAAGCATCTTAAGTTCTTGTTTTATGTCATATTTTCTGTCATCGCGAATGATCGATCGTTACTCACATTGAATTTTCAACCTAATTGACACTCAATTAATTCCTATCCATCCCATCTTCAAAAAGATCTTTCATAAGCATTTGCTCTAACGACTTTTCCTCCCTGCACTCGCTTTCTCAAAATACACACACACACTCGCAAAATCTCCTAAAAAAATCATTTCGAACAAGAAGCAATCCAATCCACACTTCGATTTCGCGCACACGAAAAACGAAATAGGAGCTTCCCATTTGCATAACCTGCACGCGATCCATTTGCCGTTCCGTATGGAATTTCTGTCAACTTTGCAGAATACACGTCTCCGTTGTCGTCGTCGTGCCCCGCGTATGACTCATTGACACCAAAGTCGGCAAGTCTTCTCTCTCTCTCTCTCTCTCTCTCTCTCCCTCTCTCTCTCTCTGTTTTCTGCCCACGACAGACCTTTCGTCGGTTATTCTTATGATGCACACATGTTGTTGTTTTAACGATTCGTGGATTCCGTTCGTTCCGTAATGGGAAGCTTCTCACTCTCGCTTCCTGCATTGATATCGATTGTGTGTCTTTGTGTACTACAGTAAGCTTTCTATAGAGATGAGGTTATGTGACATTGTTGAGGGATTTTCACTTAAGCGTCTCCAGTTTAAAATGGAGAACCTACTCCGAAGAAAATCAACTGTTTACTAAATGAAAATCCGAAAATAGAAAGTGAATACGAGTGACATGCTGCTTCTTTTGTCACTCATGGCTAATTGACTATTGGTATTTTCTAATGATCGCACCATTACAAAATACAAAGATACAAATTTGAGCTAATCTCGAGCGCGGCAAGTTAGGTGTGTAATCAATCTTTTGTGCGAGATGCGATCAGTGATCAAGAAATTGCGAAATTTAAAACGAACATAGGGGAGTAGTCGTATAGCTGCGGTTGTAAGAAACTTCGTTAAGAACTCCGTACTTTGATTTCATCCTCTGATCGCATACTTATCATTATCAATCGCATAAGAGATATATGGCAAACCCGTTAATACCGAAAGTTCATAAACCCGATACATAATTACCAAAAAAGTGAAATTTCTCAATAACAATTCATAATTCTTAGATAATATATACCCACTTTGTCGAACTGTCGCAACGCCCCCACGCTGCACGACGTTTGCGCAACAAAAAAAATTGAGTCATCGAAAGAAGCGATAGTTAGCGTAACTATACAATAAGCGCCGGTGCTCCGCTTTTAAGCGCTCATCATCACTACTATTTCAACCGAGTATACACAAACACCGGTCAAAACTCTCGTTCATTACTTGGCGCGCAGGAAAGGAAATCTGGCCGGTTCAACCGCATTTCCAAGCGGTGCGCGCGCGCTCTGATATATAATCATTCCCATCCTCCTTACCAGCGCAGTCATCGTCGTGTGGACGCAACCACTCTTGTTGTTGTTTTCAGGAAAAGTTTAACGACCGCGTCCATTCAACCCGAGATTGACACGGCACTTTCGGCGTGAGTCACCGCCAGGCACTCGCCGAAATACAGATCAACTACGCTCCTTTCTTTCTCACTCTCTCTCTCTCTCTCTCTCTCTCCGCCTCTCATCAACGTTTCCTGTGCGTGTATATACATCGCCGCCTCTGTCTCTCTCACTCTCGCTGCATGACCATTAAAATATTTGCGTCCTGCACCGACGCCGCCGCCGCCGCCGCCGCCGCCGCCGCCGCCGTTTTATATTTGCGTTGGCAGTCGCGCTCGCATGCGAATGCATTTCGCTTGGCGGACGAGTCTCTGCGGTGTATCATACGGTGGGATCGAGGTGAGAGAGGCTTAAAATATATATACAAAGTGGGAGGAAAAATTTCGTGGGGCACTAAATTGCTTCTGAGTAGTTTACGCTAATTCTGGCCGCCAGAGAGAGTGTATTTTTAATGCGCTGCGGAAATTAGCTGGGTGCTGCTGCGGGTAGACTTACAAACAATAATTGATATATGAACCATGCGTATCGTTACTTATTGTTGCTGGAATTAGGTTTTGAATGTGTACGCATTATATAATTATTTATAAAAGATATTTCAAACATGGATGTATAGAGGGTATGATTGTAGCAGAAGCTGAGTGTTTTTTTAAGGTTATTTAAGGTACATTGCGATCTTCTCAATTCGACTTTGAATATGAACTTTCTTTAAAAAGTCTTACTTTCTATGCACGTTTCATTTTTCTAATGGAAATTTTTCATTATTTTTAGAATAACTTTTTGCTTCTTATAAATTACAAATAAAATGGAAGATATTTTCTTTAGTACTGGTTCTTCACGTATATTAAAACTAATTACATTTACATCGCATAATCGAAAATAATAATAATGCTAACAAAAATAGATGTTTAGACTGCGACTATTTATTCAAAGGCATGAAATATTAAAATTCCAAGGAGTCATGAAATCACTGTATTCGAGATCGCGCAGTGTACATGTCAGCCTGACGTATCTTGGCGCTGTCTTGTTTGTATTAATGATCCTTATGTTATTGTTGTGCGTTACTATATTTATACAGTTGTCTTGCAGTTTAATATTCACTCTGAAACGCCGTTGACGTCAAAACACAGCTAAATACCAGCGTGTGTAATAAGTTTGAGCGTCCACGCTTCTAAGTTTAAAGTGAAAGCGTTTGTCAGTGTCTTTTATCGCGAGTCCATATAAGCCTGCGCAAAATAATAAGGTGATCAATCAAAATTTTAGTTTTTATTTTTGTCTCCTCGACGCGCCAGCTTTTGCTTCGGCACACTTCAACTATTATTATTCCATTGTACTTTGCATTCGATAAAAATGACTGTACAACAATCATTTATCTAGCATAAACAATTTTTAGCTTTTACCCCAAACCTCTTTGCTGCACGCATTTCGATGCAGCGTATTCTTTATTTACTGTGAAAATACTCCCACATTTGAGTACGGAACCATTTCAACTCCCCAAAAATCCCGAGATTAAAAGTTCATCGAGATCAAGATCGTAAAAGTCGAGAGAGCGCTAGCCAAAAATAAAATCTCTTCCGCGACCCACCATCAAAAATCTCTCTCGAACGCATCGGAAACCTTTCCATATTCCAAAAAGTAAATATCCCTCGTAAATTTTTCCATCTCGCGAAGAAACATGCGTCGCCTTCGCAGCCTCGTTAAAAATTCACTACACATATCAGTTTCATTCCCAAAATAACTCCACGCACATGCACACACACGCCACTCAACAATGCAATTCAATAATCTGTTCTTCCAACTCTTCGATATGCAGAGAACGCGCGTTATATGTACACCCACGCAAGAGATGAAAAAAAAAAGACGAGTGTGTGCAGTCAAACAAAGAGAAAATCGGGTCAAAAATTATAAATATATAAGCAGGCCCGAGAGTGCATAAGACGCGGCAGCGGAGAAAGGAGAGGAGAGAGAGAAATAGAATAGAAGAGAAAAAGAGCGCGACACAAACGTGTGCTGCTGCTGCTGCTGGTGCTGTACGCGGAGCAGCTCTCCGTGTATAAAGGAATTGTTTCGAACTGGGTCGGCTTAGCTGTCCGTGTGTGCATAGATGCAGCAATACACACGAACGCGCGAAAATCACCGTTGCACGCATTTGCATTAGCTGCTCTCCGCGTGTCGATGCGGCTCCGGAGTAACAGCGGCAGTTACTATTATTGTACCTCACTCTCTCTCGCGCGCGCTCTCTCGCTTTATTCATTGTTCGTGCGGCGTGTGCAAGAGATGCAAGAGATGAGAGAGGAGCGCCGAAGTGAGGTATGCTTGTGTATAGTTGCGTGCCTCGAGAGTTAATCCGCGGGCTCTCTTTGGGTGATGCTCGTTCAAATTTGTACACCCGCTCGTGACGCTCGACGCGCGTTGTTTTGCAACCGCTTGCTGACTTGCCTTTATTGGGCCTTTCGAGTGTTCTACGAAGAAAGAATCGATTTCGTTTAGATTGATGGGATAAACGTTTTTGGGATATGGTTGGGAATAAAGTGTGATGGAATTATAAGAGTCAGAAATGGCTATTTAAGGTTATAAGCAATGGAAGCTGATCCTGTTGTGTTTTGTCTTCTTTTGGCAGTATAAATGTTGACCGATTCTTGGTTACGTCGCACAATTAAACTTATAATTAGCTCCTAAGAGATTACATCCTTAGCTCATGGTTAACGAGATTCTGCAGCGAAACGTTAATCGAATTCCCAACTGCTTTCATTATTCTATTTGACCAATTACAGATTTTTATAGCGTCTGTTCTTTGGACTTTGCACCACACAATCTTTAATAATAATGAACGCGAACTCGGTCATTTGTGAACTCCCGCCCGGTATGTACCTATATAGAAATCAAATTGACATAATATGGTCATATTAGAACATTTGCATCTAGCTGGTAACTAAGTCAGCGGATAAAATTCAACCAGCAATGTGACATATTTTCAAAGTACAATTGGACGCTGTCCTTGATGCATATTGTATAAATCTGTTCACCGGAGCTTCGAAGAACGAGTCTAAAAATGTGATATAATGCGACCGTTTATGCCTATACTTGCATATCACGTACAAAGCAGCTCGGATTCAACATCTTGTAATGCTAAATACTTTATCGACCAGCACTCTGGGAAAAATCTGTGCAAATCAATAAAGTATACTTGACGTGCTAAATTTAAATAAATCCTTCTGCAAACATCACCTGAGAAAGTTATACAGGTAAATATCTCGTATAGTTCTCAACCAAAAAGAGGAGAATCTCAAACGAATACGCGTCGATAATAAACCGTTGCAATATCCTCAAAGTACCAAACACACATACACACACACACACACACACACACACACACACACACACACAGACACGCACGCACCAGCGCTCGCGTGCAGTAACTATCAAATTACAGTGTACAACGCCGACATACGATCAATTGTATAACCGTAAGAGACTGGATGTTCTACTCGTCGGGGATAAAGATCTTCACCTTAAAAATCTCTCTCTCTCTCTCTCTTTCTCCCTCTCTTTATCTTCCGCTTTTCTTGCGCTAGCCGTTTAGCACACAACGGCAGCTCGTTCGTTTACCGTTTTATTATGAATTACGGGCTGCCTAGGCAAGCGCTCGGGTGTAAATTGTGCTGCGCTGGTGTGTTTCTTCTTCGACGCACGCCAACACACACAAACACACACGTGCGCAGGCGTCCACTTTTGGGAGCTGCCGCTGCTGGTGAACAACACGTTAAAGAGGGAGAGAAAAAGTCGCTGTTTCCTTGGAGTGGTTGGTGCAACTGGGGCAAGTGCCACAGGCTCTCTTTTCTTCCTTTGCAGCTTCTCGCTCGCGCCTCTCTTTTGTAATTAGAGCCTGTTTTTTTCTCTCACTCTCTCTTTATCCCTCGTATCGTGCGTGTGTGCGACATTCTTTTTGTACTTTGGACGAGAATTTTTCAGTTTTTAACAAAGATTTTAGCACGACTTTTTTCTAAAGTAAGAGCTTTGGAGTGTAGGAGTGGATATGGTTTTTCTAATTTTCGAAGCAGCAATTTGAGTTTGAAGTGGTGAGCGTGCAGCGAGGATATTTTTTTTTTTCTTTTTTTTGACCGAGCGGCGAGGTTGGCTTAGTTGAATTAAGCGATTGCGCCTCGTCGAGCTGTCGCGAATGCCCGCGCGCGATTCGCAATGGGAAAAGCTGAAACGTGGCTGCTGGCTGTGGTGCTAAAGCAGTTAATTGAATGTAATTAATGCTTGTAAGGTGAACTGACAATTATTTCGCTTAATCGTATACGCGAGTTTCGTGAATATAGTTTGAATATTTATACATTTTTATTGACGAATTGTTTAATTGGTGTGTGGCTAAACATATTCTTGCACGAGAAAATTTACCGAACTATTTTAATCGTTAATTTTCGGCAAGATTTTATACCTCAATCAACGTGTCACATTATTTTACTAGAATATTTTCCACGTACAGCACATTCCAAAGTACGAGTATCACATTTTTTTGCACTAGCAATCCGGATGAACTTTTACTTTTCCACGAATTTTCCAGGTAAAGCAGAAGAATGAGCCTGGTAATTAGCAACGCGAGATATGGCGAAACGCATACACACCAGTTTTCCATCCTATATTCCGCGAAAGAAAAGTAAATTATGCTTTATTATGACAGAAAAATACTTTTTTAATCGTCAATCAAGCAGGTAGAGCTCTAGCCGCATATAATTTCAGATAAAGAAATACTATTCCCACGATATATCGCGATCAAAAGCGCGTGTGCAGCGCGGCCGCTTTTGAGAAAGCCAGTGCAGGCCCCGTCAATAAAACATGGAATTATCGTCAAGTCTTTTTTGTCGATGTGCGAGAGGCACATCGATTGCAACCTCGCGCGGATATATAGGCCTCCTCGTGCTGTTCTATTCGCCAATGCTTTAATCGAAGAAATTGATCCGAGAGTCGATGAAAATTTTATGCGTAAAACACATCGATTCGTGTTTTTTAGTAATGCGTTTTCTAGCACAAAGGTCGTATATTTTCTGTATATTTTCTGTATAGCTTGAAAAATTCGAGCTAGTGATGGTCCTCGGATATTTCACTAGCTGAAAATCCTTCATCTCGCTTATACCACTGGCAGTCGATGAAAATTTATCCGCGCAACGAAGCAACCGTCTAAAAGAAATAATCTTTGCCCCTCCAACGTAATCATCATCGCGAGGGGGCCACGAACGTCGAAATTAATAAGCCTCGAGGGGGGCACGGCAGCAGCAGCAGCAGCAGCAGCAACACACCACCAGGGAATGAAATCGGGGTTAAAGACTATACGTACGTCGCGCAAATCCGATCCGACGCAAAACATCCCCGGACGTTTCGCGAATCGCTCCATCGATTTAATCGCCCGTGTCGCGGCCTATATTGCGCGCCCCTCCGACCCACCCCCACTTATGGGCTTCCACTATATAAAGGTGAATTAAGAGCGAAAGCGGCGTTTTATCAGAGCGACAGAGAGAGAAGAAGCACTTCTTGTCGTCGTACTGACATCGTAAGAGAGAGAGAGAGAGAGAGAGAGAGAGAGAGGGAGAGAGAAAAAGCACGTCGATGCATAAAGAGGATTCGGAATTAGAGTGTGGAACAAGAGACTTTTTTGTCGAGCTTTTAACGCTCGATGTAGCACGTGTACGTTGCCGCCGAGACGATTATAATGCCAGCCAGACTTTTTGGGCTGGAAAATCGTTCTTGCGTCTGGGGGGTGAAAATGAACAAAAATGGTTTTGATGTTTTTAAACGTAGAATGAATGATGGTTTATGAAGATATTGTTGGACTGAATTAGGATTGATTTGGTTTTTATTGGTGGTCTATTTATGAAATGCTATTTCTGTTGTGACACACGTTATTTTAATTGTTTTGCTCTACTTGTTAGAATATAAGTACAATTTAGATTACTTAATTATGTAGATTAAAATGTTTCTGGAAAAATACTTAGGTCAAGCTAAACAGTCGCAGTAATCGCCACCCTTTTTAACTTTTATTGTACAGCAAGAGACAGTAGCTTATATATTTAAAGTGTGGGCTTAAATTTATTGGAGTAATTCTCTTATTTAAAACCTTTATCCTTTAATAAATTAAGTCTTCGAAATGGAATATCAAAGGAATATTAATATTTTAAAAGAATAAATAATCCAGAACGTGAACTCGGACTGCCATTTCGTTCTTAAATTGCTCGATAATAACTACTAACAAGACATAATCACGAGGGACTTGGCATGTCAGTTTTTATGTACATTTCGTGTGTGTGCGCGCGCCAACGAATCTCGGGTAGTGTATCTACTAAAAGCAGATGATGAAACCCGGAGAAACTTTCTCTACCTAGGAAAAGACCTGGAAAATTATGCCAATCGTATACGTTCTTATTCTCCATACGATTATATCTTAAATTTTATGAGCTAATTACATGAGATGAAAGTTTGTATGGTGCGCCATCCACTTTTCTCGATACTCTCTTGGGGAGCCATTAAATGCTCTATCGTTTATATTAAACATTTTTTTACATTTGGACGCGAAAACCACGATCTCGTGTGTACGTACGTCGGCTTTCATGCAGTAAAACATTCATGTTCGCGACTTTAAGCTCGAGAAGTGGAAGATGTAGATAAGAGGGAAAAGCGTGCCTTCAAATATTTATGTTTTAGTGTATTAATTTTTTGGAGAGGACTTTATATGCTCGACAAAGGAGAAATAGTGGAATCTATTATAATAAATCATATTAAATTATTCATAATATAATCGTTCTCCAAAAGCACCGCTATGTTCTTAAAAGGTTTAAGGTAGTTAATGAAAAATTGATTTTCTTAAACTTCAAACCTTACCCTACATGACACCCAGAAGCTTCTACGTAGAGTAAGCAGGATCAAGTTGAAAAATTTGTACCACTGACCTCAAAATAAACCCATGTTTATATTAGCTAAGGCACATAATGAGCATCAAACGATTATAACCCGAACCAAAGCTACAATCTAAATAATCCGAATAAGCAAAATACAATTTTCTAAGGTAATTTCCCACTCGACGCAGGTTCCCCCTATACATATACACACGAATAGTATAGAAAGAGCCCCGCGGGAGTCACACGCTGAAAGTGTCACGAGGATTCGTCGATCGATATCACCCACAGCACAGCGCACGTATACGAGTATATCGCCTGGTGCGACATTGCCGCGACGTCGTCCCTGTGTGTTTCACCGTGAAAATCGGCTGTACTACATGCGGGCCGTTCTGAGTGTACAGGGAGAAACGTTCGAGGCTATAACGGACATTACGGATATATACATGTATATGTACAATAATCGAGTTGCGTGCGAAAGGTAAATTTCGGGCTCGAGCGCAAGGACGTCGAGGCTGTGGAACGACGAGTTACCGAAGGACCGACGACACTGACGAATATTGCATTAAACTTGAACGCTTTTCGACTGTGCCTGTGTATATATATGAGTGTGTGTATGTGAGAGTGAGTTAGGTTTTGAATGAAGAGAACGAATGAGTGCTCGATCGAACTCGTCAAGTTGAAATTCCGTCGACTCTTTCGTCGTGTCGTTTCACTGGTATGAGAGAAGAATTCGTTGACGAGAATTCGAACTTTTTCGTTTAATTGGATTTGAGTTTTATTTGGTCTGGTCTGTGCGATTTTTAAATATCTTGGTGAATCGTTGGGATTTGGAGAGTTAAAAGTTAAAAGATTCAATTAGCTGACTACTCAATCATAAATATTAACTGTGAATTTAATAATTATTGCAGACTTTGAATAAGAGGCCCGTAAAACAATTGTAATGGAAAAACTTTCGATTCATTAAAGTGATTGTTATTATTAGTCATATTTCATGATTTTACCGAACGTTATTATACCTCGATGAAAATTGAACGGATTTTCAGAATTCATGTCACTTAAATTTTGGGTGTTCTGACAATTTGAAAAATTTATTGAATGCTGCTTACATCAATTTTTCAACAATAGATTTTATCAAAAACTATAAAGAATGTACATCATGAAGAAATAAAGCCATTTTATAAATATAAAGCTTGTAACAATATTATCACAAAGCTATAGTCACGTTCACCGAAACCACACACACCGCAGAGAACAAAGAAAAGCCCTAATCTAAAATGCACGCAAATGAGCATCGAATCCACATAATGATTCCCCGAATCTGACACACGCAGTGCTTGTACAAAGAAACCCGCTTTCCCCTCTCTCTCCTCCCACTCCCATCAAACTGCAAACACACAAAAAAGCGACCAAGAGAGAGAGAGAGAGAGAGAGAGAGAGAGAGAGAATCTTCATTGGAGAGCACAAGTACACAGTACATTAAACTACACAGGCCGAGAGAGGAGCGCGTAAAAATGACGTAAGGAGGTAATCGCAGCCTCGCCGGCCGCGATCTCCGCGGTCTGCAGCAGCACACCAGCAACGTGCGCTGCGGAGCACTCGATTTACGAGGAACCGGTCGAGCGCTGCTGCTGTTGCTGGCTTCCACCGCGCGGACAAAGACAGAAAACGAGAATTGAACCCACATCTCTCTCTCTCTCTCTCCCTCTGGTTGTCTCGCGTTCTAAAACCGTTAGCCCGGCGACTGGAAATGGTACGCGCGTCGAGGTGCTACCGTGTAAAAGAGAGAGGAGTGTGCAAGAGATGTGTTCCGAACGACCGAGAGGCAGACGTTTCCATTCTCTCTTTATATATACCGGTGTTGTAGTGAGGGAGAGAGAGAGAGAGAGAGAGAGAGAGAGGTAGTGCTGTGTGCTGGGTGCCTTTGTTGGGGATCGTCTGTGCGGCAGGGATCGGTTAGCGCTGGTTATTACGTCCAATTATATATGTACTGTTGTAAGAACACGCCGAAAGCTGGTTTGTGTGCATGTACCGAGTGATGCATCGAGAAACGAGCGGCAATGTAATACAAATAAGTTGCTGGTTATTGGTTCGTTTGCGTCTATAATCTTTGTCAGCTGATGAACAATGCGAAAGAAATTGTGTCGAATCTGATAATCTGATGAAAGAATATAGTCCGGTAGGTGAAAGCAGAAAAATGATTGAAGGGAGGTGGTACAGATAATGTTTGATGACTAAAAGTGGATGACGCAAAATTCTCTAAGATACTATCAAATATATCCGAATCAGAATATATATAGATATATACAAAGTTTGTGCCCAAATTAAGCTTGATTTGGACAATCCAATCCAGCTTGCAGATAAGATAATAATGCTCAGCATGTAATTTTGATTATTGTTACTAGTTTGAGCGACTTCTTACTACCTAAGATATACATTGAGTGCATAAGGTGTCGTCATGAATAATTGAAAGTTAAGACATGAAAATTAAATGATATACGTTTATACAGGTCAAAAGAACTCTTTGAATTAAATAAACTGTTATTAAATATTTTATGACTCGGGAGCAGCTAAGAAAGTTAATAAAAATTAATATTAAATTAAAACTCACGTCGAAGATAATTCGCTCAAAGTAGTAATTTCTCACCTGTATCATAAAAAGCACATGATTAGATACGAAATTAGATAAATATTAATAGGAAAATGAGCTATTCTAATTAAAATCTGATGAAATAAATTAATTTATTTTTAAGCAATTAAGTAACCTTGGAATAAAACCTCATCAGCGTGGATCGATCAAAGTTTAAAAGTCGATGATGGGCGTTTAAAATTTTAATTAACTCTTCATCATTTTTGTAAATTATATATAGCCTTATTTGTGATTACATCACCTTTTTCTAATAATATGTATCCGTACTATATTTTGTTCAAATTATATTTGAAAGTGAGAAAATGAAGAATTTATTTCATCTCTAAATCACTCGAACTCCAACAACTTATCAATAAACATTGTTTTTAATGTGACAAAAATAGACATAAGTTAAGGTATTGCCTGGTAGCGCAATTCAGAATAAAATCATTTATTTTCAACAGGGCATACCATCAATCAAGCGCAACAATGTGCCTACATGATTCTAATATTCTCTTGCATCACAGCGTATTCTATTTGGAATGTAGTAACCTGTAAATGATCTACTGAAAAAATAATAAGAATTTATTGATCATTTTTCTGTTACGAAAACATTTTCATGACTAATTTGGATGAATTCGTGTCAGTCGTTATCGACAAACTGTGGTAACCCATATATAGATAAGACAAACTACCGAATTTGGATTTGTTTATTAACATATTGTTTTGTAAATCGAAAGATTAATTTATTTGAAGGTTATTGCGATATTACTTCTGCATAATTTAGCACTTGATTCAGATAAAATTACATTAAATTTTCAACTGGATCTGTAATCCTGTTGGTGCGGAGTTAGGATTCCAAAAGTTTTAATCAAAAATAATACCCATAATTATACGGTCAGTCTAGAAGTCCATCTATAAACGTTCTAGTTAGCAAAGCAATCATTTTTGCCTATGTCATGTAATTGTCTAATGCGCAGTATTCATTAAGAGCTCAAGGTTAATAGTTGGATGCAGACTAGATATTAATGTTTTAAAACTTCCCGAGAATTGCGCGAATGATTAACAATCTTTTTTTCATGATAGTCTCTTCCAATCACTTTATTTTGGACATGACATACTTATCCTTGAATACGCATTAAAACATAAATATTTTATTGCACTAACAATCAGTAAGTATTTATATAGAAAGATTGAACAATCATCAAACTCGTAAAATCCTTTGAACGAATCTAAAGCAATTGTTAGCATTAAAAATAATTTATGAAAATTAAATCTTTTATCCATTCAAGTGGTATACTTTCTTGCAAAGCCACATATTTTATGTGTGCATTACCGATTAAATCTTTATGCGATCACGAGTGAGATATTAGAACACATGTGTCATATAGGCTACACGCCAAAGCAAACGTAACCTAATTCCACGTTCTAAACAAGAATGCAATCTCGCATCTCCATCGCCAAGAATTATGGGCATTCTCGAAATTGCAGTGTGTCTACAATAAAACCGAACTATGCCACAGTCTGAACAATTATTGATGCTCAGTTAACTCACCTCTCTCTCCAACTGGAGCAGCATCAAACGATCGTGTGCAAGTGGTAGACGCAAGTCTACAATAACCCATTGTGCAATCCAGTGCCGATCTATATACTCCTTTCCAAAAGTAACGAGCTAGCTCGCAGCAGCTGCAAGAAATTTATATAACCCATTCCTCGTCTTCTTCAACATCATCTCCGCGCCTCTCGTGCGTGCGTACAAGCATAAAACCCGAGCAATACGTATATTCCTCTACATAAGCAAATATACATCGTCGATGGGAGCGAGAGATGGTGTGTATAGGCAAAGGCGAAAACGCGGCTCGCGGAATTTCATGCTGATGCAATCGACGACTATTTATAAGCGCTAGCTGCTTCGCCTCTCCTGTACTCTACAGAGCCGGTCAATTTTCACGGATGAACGGACTCTCTGCTGCTGCGACTACTACAGGGATGCATGTACACAGAGGCAGCAGTGCCTCCTAGCAAAACGACTTCCGACTCCACGGGCTACACACAGCGAGAGAGAGAGAGAGAGAGAGAGAGAGAGAGAGAGAGCACGCGCGCGACTGGTCCAATCTCGAATCAATCAAGCCGTGGGACGCCTACGGCTAATTGACACGTTAATTGCTTCGTCTCTTGCTCTCTCACTCTCTCGGTTCTATCTACGAGTCACATCCCCGCGCGAGAGTCTCGCCATTCCACCGACGCGTTGTTGGCCGTGGATGAGGATCCACTGAAGCTGTACGTCTGATGGAGAGAGTGAGATGAGAGAGGGAGAGGCTCTAGCTCCCTATGATTGCCTCGTTTCAGATGGTTTATGGGGGTTGATCCCTTGACACCTTTGTGCCGAAGGAGAGAATCAGAGGCCTTTGATGCGCGATTCTTTCGGATATCGCAGGTTAAGCCAAGTCGAAAGTTTAATTTGCGATCGATGCGTTTGGGAATTGATGGATTGGCTGTGGTTGTTGTTAGAGTTTGGTGATTACGAAATACTCTTTTAACTGTGGCCCATTGTGAAATTTGGTTTATAATCTCCTTGAAATTATACAATTGAAGCAGCCGACAGAAGTTGATATAAAATTAGTCAGATGAGATGTAATGGTTAAAAAAGAATTGGCACTAGGACCTATTCCTAACTAAGTTGCTAGACGCTCCAGCTATGAAATGTCTTTAACAATGTGTGTCCCGCCAGCCAAAGCATCTTGAGAATAGAAACCCATAATTTATAAGGTTCTCCTTTTTGCCGGCAGCTGGTGACTGTTCTCCAAAATGCATAATTTCAGCGAAAATAGTCCGAACGGATTCTAATTCGGGTCACTTAAATTTAACTCCATCGACCATAAATCACACAGCAGATTTAAACAGTTTATAGTGAACGCACGTACTGCGTCGATGTGCATGCGTGATTTCTAAAATTACCAATTTCAATAATTTCTCCAATAAACATCCAATGCGAAGTCTTATAAGCGTTTGCCGAAGGATAAACTATTAATTTAACAACCTGGACGTAAACTCAATATTTGATCTCTATAAATTTTCTAAATCGTTGGTTTTTTCTTTCAATAAATGGTTACTTCAAAATCATGATATTGAGCAACGTTAAAAGTTTATTATCATGGAAAAAAATATAAACTTTAAAAGTTACGTTTAAAAATGTAGTCCAAGCTCCTCGTTTTGTTTTCCTATTTTTGGCCTTCGTTTTCTCTCTGTCCTCTCGTTCGCCGTTTCTACCTCGCACGAGTCTTTACGAGGCAACGTCGAGGCAAATGGAGCAGAGCGCCTAATCCAATCGCACGAGAAAATTTCCTTGTTTTCTGCATTCCCCCTACTCGTTACAGGCGATTTTCTAAAATTTAATGGCTTCCAAATGGCGGTTTAACGTTCTCTCTATACCGGACAGCGCGTAATCGACTTCTGTTTCACGCATTGTTTAAAGGATTATTAGAATTTATTATGCACGAGAGCCTGAAACGCAATAATCGACCGATCATTACTTTTATTGCGAGACTTTATATACGCTATGATGAATTTAAATTTAGCTCGAGATTATGTTATTTCGAAATTAGAGATTAATTAAAGATAAACTGGTTTTAAGTACGCACATAAATCGTAGATGTAAAATTAATAATTAAACACCAGGATTTACATATGACCTTTACCTACAATTGTGTAAATTAGCTCGTTAGAGAATAAACAAACATGATTTTGTAAAGGATCGGGCAGCAGCCTTGATGTGCGCGTACGCAATCAACTTGTGTCCAAGAGAAAGAGAGACAGAATAAAAAAGAATCATTCTCAATGACGAACAAAACGACAGTAATTGTCTATGACGTGCAATCAACGCCCACTAAAAGAAGCATGCATCGAGCGGCTGAAACACCGAGCGCGCAATCGGATAATCATATTTATCCTCGATTGCACATTATTTTGTAGGTTACCGATTGCGCTTCGTGCTTCTCTTGGACGAAGACACGACTCGGCATTTCTTCATTCGATGTTTATTCAAACGAAAAACATTTATTTTCAGAGCAAAATTACAATTTTAGGTTTTACGAAGGTTCATTTGATCTCATCAAAATAATTTATTTCAATATTTTGACGATTGTTCATTCCTTCTCTGATCTTTTCATAGAGAAAGATCGGTGTGTTTACCAACGCTTTACTTTCTCAAAGCTCGTCAAAAACTTTTTACGTTTTATGAACCCAAATTCCCAATAAAAGTTCTCAATTATTTTCAACGCTGGAGAACCCGAAGAAACCATAAAACTCCTCTCGCGAAACGATCAGAAACTATTTCCTGAATAACGATCATTCATCAATAAATCCGCTACTACGTGCACGCGTGCAACGCCTTCCTACCCATACACCATCTCGACAAACCCATCAAAAAGAAGGCAAACTCTCTCTCCCTCTCTCTCTCTGATCATCCAAAAAGTCACATAGAACGAGACGATAAAAAGTAAGCGAGTTCAAAAAAGAGGCATCTAAAACTAGAGTCGGCCAACGGAGCACTAGCAGCAAGTGCAGCAGCAAACTAAGAGACGAAGTAATATAACACAGAAGGCGAACCCGTGACTGAGAGAAGACGCGGCGGCGGCGGCGGCGGCGGCGTCGGCAGCAGCGAAAGAAGCTAAAAGCGAAAGAGAGCTCCCTCTCTCTCTGACTCTGTGTTGCTCGCTCGCGAGCTTGCTCGGAATCCAGCATCGGGAAGCGTATGAGAGTCGATCTCAGGGCGGATTCCCACCGGTCGCACGGTCACGACTCTCCCCGCGCGCGCTTGCCGACGTTGCCGAGCCCTCCCGTATAAGAATGAGAGAGAGAGAGAGGATCTACGCTCTCCTCGGCACGATTGGATAATACGCGCGAAGAAGTGCGCCCGAGAGTGTTTTCGCGTTGTCGCGTCCTCCTGCACACCTCGCGACCATCAAGAGTTTCGTTTAGGTGCAAGGGACTCTCTCTCTCTCTCTCTCTCTGTCTGTCTCTCTCTCTTTCTCTTTCTCTCTCTCTCTCTCCGAGGAGGGATTATTTTCGCCTTGTTTCGTCCGTAAATCGAGTCGGCTGATTGAGTTCGCCTATATTAAGCGATTGGATCCTTATATACTACGTGATGGATCAGGATGTTACTTGAGGTGTGTTCCGAAATTATAGGATTACGGATTGCCAAGTGAGATCTCCGCTCGATTCTGGAGAGTATATAACGATGATTCCTGTAAGCGAAATTTCATTGCCTGTTTTACCTCGTAAAAACGCTTCATCAGAAACTAATAATTCAATAATGATGTACACGTCATTGGCAAGAATGAAAATGAAAATTGCGTTCTGTCAGTTATGGTCTATTTTTACCTGGCCTATACGAAAATATAGTATGCGTAAACGTTTGATTATAACTATCATCGGCGTAAATGACAGTCAATCATCAATAGTCACATAAATGTCCGATGAAGGAGAAAACGTAGCCTTTCTCTTATTATTAGCTATTCATTATTATTTGCTTTGCTAGTATGCGAACTGGTATTCGCCACGCCAGATGGCGATCGATGATTAGCTCTGATTTACATCCCAACTTTCGACAGTCATTTCCGTTTCGCTTATCATTACCTCATTGATACAACATTGATAATATTTTGATCTAGTGTGCTTGACTCGTCGAACATGTATAATATAATATAACCTACAGTTGCGTGGCCTATAACAAATAAAAAATTTTGGCCATCCTTTGGTAGATTGATCGTGACCTCCAAATTTCTTTAGACGGAAGTACACAACCTTGAAGTACAAATTTTCTCAGATCACGTTCTAACTGTGACCAAAGCTTGATGACTTGACATCCAACCAGTTACTTCAATTCAAACGTAAGAATGTGTGCAAAGCCAAGATTTCACTTAGAGGCTAGGCACAAAAAACACTTAATCATAATGACTTTGCATACTTTGAATTCTTGCAATTCAAGGTTGCATTCAACGTGATAATTCGCGCGTGAGATTCTATTGTGAGAGTTTGATCTGGACATGTGTATTTATAAACCGAAATGAGAGAGATAAATCTTCCAGTATTTTTGAACTGCATCTTGATAATTCATTCACAACAATTCTTAACAATATTTATATCAAAGAATAGAATTGAATTTTTTTAAATCTAAATCCTTACATATTAATTATTTACAACGATCAAAGCAAAGTTCCTGCTTGAAAAGATACAGTCTAGCAGTAGTCTTCCACCGACAGTTCGTAACTCAACTCATTCAAGTTTCACGCCAAATTGCACCAAAAATATCCTCGGCACATCCCTCAAAGCACGAATGAACAACAACAGAAGTAAGCAGAGGGGCAGCATCCTCATCCGACTATATACCCAGATAGAAAAAAGCAAGAGGAAGCGGATAGAGAAACAACTTCAAAAGCCAAGGGAAGATCAGAAAAAGAAGCGTCTATTTTTAAAAGGCCGAGGAGGATAATCGTCTATAAAAAGGAAGGAAGTTCAATGTGCTCGCGGTAAGGGCAAGCGCGCACACACTCACTCTCACAGGTAATTCCCCGGCAATTTTTTTTTAATCGATAGACTTAACAACAGTATGTGTGTATGTGTATATACGACTAGGCTGTAGAGGTCTGGCACATAATGATCGTCGCGTGTGTGTGGGGGTCAGTGAACAGAACATTGAACGCCTCTCTCTCTCTCTCTTTCTCTCTCTAGCGTGGTATAATACAGCACGTACGCGCGCGCTTGACAGGGAAGAAATGCAGGTGTTATCGATCGTGCGTGTAGGCCGTGTGTTGGTGGTGGTAGTGGTGGTGGTGAACCGGACTATAGGCCGCACACTTTTTGAGGTCGTAGGACGACGACCTCCAAGACATCACTGCACACGCGGAGAAAGAGCTTTTCAATAGCTCGTCGTCAAGCTGCAATGTATTTCTTCTTTGCTAGAGGGAATGAGTGGTCATCTTCTTTCAATTCGACTATATACTATGATGCCTCCTTCTTCGAGTGTTTGAACGTGATTCTATGTGGTGATCGTACAGGTGGTGCTATGGCAATGTACTCCTGCGATGATTTATGGTTCATTTTTTAAGGTTAGGTCGCGTGGCCTCAGGATTTCAAAACAATTTGCCAACGTCTACTTTCACATGGCAAATACAAAAAACTTTTTTCCCAATCGCTTTTAAATATAATATTGCAGTGAAAAAATATATATAAATCCATTTTTGGGCCACTGACCAGAGAGGGAAGGGGGGAATGGTTGACCAGTAATAATTGGGATAATTTAGCTGGATATCATACATAGTCTATAAAAATTATTATCAATTTTGAATAAAAAATGTGAGATATACTGAAGCACCGAATAATTTTTTCGCCTTCTAGGTCCCATATTAGAGTCGCTATCTTGATTTTCAATAAGTACCACACGGCATTCAAAAGATTATAATTGAACCAAAATTTTGAGACCTCAAACAACTCAATCTATTGCGCTGAATTTCGGAGAGAGAGAGAGAAAGAGAGAGGTGATCCGAATAAATTGAATGCGCGAAAATCATCGTCAGTATTCGATGGCATGCGGTTGTTAGTGTAATTCAATCATTGAACTAAATGTGGTTGTCCACTGGTTGATTACTCGCTGCTGTCAATGAATTTCCCTCATATCAACGAATTGTAAATTACTAGCACTGCAAGGAAATAGTAAAAAAACAATTTAATCTCAATAAGACTCAGCAGTTCGTGGTTTTGCACTTTCCTCAACAGGTAAATTTTTTCGATCACGAACCTCGCGTGCAGCCGGAAGGCAAGAAGAAAAAAAAACGAACACTGCGATATTATCCACCAATATATTTGAGCGTGTATGAAAGTTTTCATGCAAATGTCGGTGCGGATAATTATCGTTCTCTGGCTCTCTTGTTAAAACACTAGTGCAGCTTATAATATGCGCCGAGATAATTGTAGCCACTGGATGTTTTGTGCATAAAGTACAATATTACAAGCGGCAGCGATATAGCGGCTTCGCGAGAAATTTATTCGATCGATAAAAGCTAGACAAGTGGTGCTACAAGTCTATAAGATAATGACACTTTTCTTCGAAAAGACGATCGATTTTTCTTTTGTTATTTATGTAGCGATTGAAAATATTGGATGTTAATTGCTATGGCGATGAGTGCTATAGTTTTCTTTCGCTATAATGAGTCGGCGTTGGCCATTAGAGGAAAACACTCCGTTGATTCAATGTTACATAATTATTACACTATAGAATAGCAATTTTAATTTGTTTTGCCAAATATTTAACAGAATCGTTGCAAACTATTTAAATCTTTTTTTATTTCTAACTTTCCATCGTACAAAATTAAAGGAAATTTAAAGCAACTTATTACTTATTACTATTTCTGGGTATAATAGACAGAAAAATAACTGATTTTTAATCACCTAATCTCCACCAAACCGCAAAAAAAAGTCCCAAAAAAGATTCCACAAAAAACAAAAAACTTATCTAAAAATACACGCGGAAGCGATGTCGCGTACCCGAAAACATTCAAAAGAACCCGGCGCTCAAACAGACCGAGATGGAGGAAGACGAGCCGAGCAAACGCGCAAGAACGAGAAAGAAAGGGAGAGAAAAAAGAAGAAGACGAAGAAGCAGCAGCAGGAAGCGCATAAAGAAGAAGCAGCGTAGTGCAGTAGCAGCAGTCTAGCCTCGAGTCTAGCAGCAGCAGCAACGTCGGGTGAAAAGAAGCTCGTCCACCTCGTTTCCACTAATTTTCCCCTCTCGCGACGAGCCTCGACTGATTAGCGAGACTCCCAGTGGCAGCAGTGGCGGCGGCGGCAGCGGCAACGGCCACGACACAAAAACAAGCAGCGTGCGCCACCATAAACAGAAACAGTTAGGGAATTTCGCGAAAAAAAAATGAAAGGAGCCGAGATCGTAGGATAGAGATTGAGATTGCATTGGGGCTTTTGTGCCCTGGCTTCTCTCTGTTAAATAATGTATCGGAGGGGAGAGGGGAGAAATTTTTTGCCTCTCGAGGTCAGGAATTTACCGCCTCACGGCCATAACTCTCCACTTCGTGTGTTGCGCGCGGTATTATAGTGTAGACTTGCGCCTCTCTCGTACTTATTTAAAGGCGACGTGAGTAGCTGTTTTGTTTCTCGAACTTCCGGAGATGCTTTTGATAGGCGATCGCTCGCTCCTATAGATTTCCTATTTTTACTTCGAAAAACAATACTCACCTACTATTATCGCAGTTTTCCTCAAACATACGTTATAATCGTGGTGTCACAATTAACAAGGAAGTCTGTGTTTTACTAAATTTTTTAAATTTCTTTCTTCAAATCAGTCGGCCGGTATAACAGAGCTATAACGGTTCACATTTCATTTTTTTTTTTGTCATTTAGGTATTTTTAATTTTGTACGTTCAAACATGCAACCATAATGAAACCTAGCAAAGGAAATAATTACAATCTACAATGCGAATTCTTTGTAAAAGAAAGAAACATTACCAACTACCCGGCGCACAAAAGTAAATACCTGAAATATTGCAGAATTGTATGTATATAATACTTTTCCACGATTCACCACAGACTCCCATTCGCTGCAGCATCAGCAAAACCAAACGAAATTGCAGCCGCACCCATAGAAAACCTCCGCGGCGGCGGCGTCGGCGCGCATGTAGCCGTACAAAAATCCTTTCTCGCGCAATCCATCCAAATCATCCTCGCAGCATCTCGCGCCGGACCACACGCAAACACCTCGCAAGCCCTCGGTGCAGTGTCTCTTGTTTCTTTAGCTTCTCTCTCCTCTCTCTCTCTCTCTCACTCTCTCTCACCGTCCCGCGAAACAATCAGCTCTGAATTTTCTCTCGAATTTAAAAGGCACAGCGCGAGGAGCGAGTCACAGATAAACGAGCAGCTGCGCGAGAGGGAGAGAGATAGAGCCGGAAAGCCACGCGCGGTACAAAGATAGAGAAAGGAGGCACGTACGAAGACGGAGAAGGAGAGATTCACAGACAGGATGGAATGTGGGCGGGCGGGAAGGGTTCGCGAGAGCTCGTGGCAATGCACACATATACACATGTACCGAGTGCAGTGCAGTGAGAGAGAGAGAGAGAGAACCACGCGATATCCGGGAAGCGGCGAACGCGCTCAGAGGCTTCTTTGGGTATTTATAATACGTGTAGCTGCCGTTTAGTGCGCGGTGGTGGTTTAAGGATATTCGAGAATGGAACTGTTAACAGTGGATCCTGCGGATGAGGTTTTAGCGAGAGAAATGAAGGCACGATTACTCGGAGTGTGCATGGAAGCGTTGAGGGATAAATCCTTTGAAGGGTGTGTGTTGAAGCTGCTTAGGGACTGTACCGGTATGCGGGAGAGAGGAATATTGTTTGCGCGTTGGATGGGGATTCACGATGATGTATGGATCTCGAGCAATTTGGAGAATGATTGAGATGACTGGCGTTGTGTATGCGTGATTTAATGAGGAATCCGAGGAATGGATATAGCCTACGGTGTTTACTCGATCTTTTTCTTTTTATGATAAAGTTTATCTGGGTCTGACGTTATTTAAGGTTTTATTATGCACAGCTAAATTGATTACGAGAAAGAAATTATATAAGACCTGGCGTAAGGACGCCATATACATAATTAATCAGGAGATGAAGATGTAATATAAAATATAATAGAATTACCATAATTATTGTTACACTCTTTTCTCATATCTGCATACAATAACGTCATAAACATCACGGGACTTCATTGTAATTCACCGAAAGTAATCCGCGCGTATTTTATCCGCGCTTTGATTTATTGAACCTTTCTTTTTTGTATGCGAATTTCGTTATTCTGGTACTATTTGCTTCCAAAAAAATTACATAAAAGAATTTCTTTCTTTCTTTCAAATAATTCTCACGTATCTTCGCCTACGAGTAGCTAGCGATTAATCTAAATTAAGTTTCATTATTTTAATAATAAAAATCAATCAATAAGGCGGATCGATTAAGAAAATCCTAATGATGATTTTTCTTCGCTCTACACCACACGGTCACGATGAAATAATAAAGGAGGAGAAACGAAGGCGCAGCCAATTCATCACGCGTCGTCCGGAAGAAAAATCGTGCCTAAATCACCGCGACTCGGAATCGAGTGCTGCGCTGCACGATTACACACGCCGCACCGTTTAAGCACGTATGTGTCCATAAGTACAGTATACATGGAAAGTTTTCACTGATGTATTTTTAGAATACTTCTGTAAATTAATCAAGTTTCAAGTTTTACGAATTTAATTAATGAACAAAATTTACTTGGTATGGAGGAAGGTAAATCGAGTCAATTAGCTCCCTTTAATTAGTTATAAAAAAATAATATGAATCATCACCGGAATTCTTATCACTGATTTGTTCTCCCATATCCTTAACATTTCTTCTTCATCCGCTCGCTCCATCTAAACAAAATAACACGACTTTTCAGATCAATAATTTAGTCACTTTGCACACTCTGCATGCCGCCACTTCTCATCTCGACACAGCAGCAACGCACACACCCAAAGCTTTCCCACGACAACGCGAGCAATATTCACATGCACAACGTGAGCACAACTGCCTCTGATTGTGAGAGCATAAACGCCCGGGTCTCCTACATATACATATATGTGTATAAATTGCCCAAGAGTCTCCTGCTCGTCGTCGTCGCCGCCGCTGCCACGGTGATCGTTACGAGACTCGCTCACTCGGTCTGTGTGTGTGTCTCGATTGCGCAAGTCGTACACACCACCGCCGCTGCCGCCGCCGCCGGTGCTTTATAATACGACGCTTCTCCCGACCGATTCGCACGCTCTGGAAATCGATATACGATGGAGATCGATTTCGCGGCTCGCCGCGATCGCAACACGGGATACGGCGAATGCATTACGCTTCTCTCTCGGTCTCTCTAGCTCTCTGCGTGTGGCGATGCTGATGAAGGAGCGACCGTCGAGTCGGAGGATGTTACGTGACTGCTATGACTAGAGTTGTAGATCGCTGGATTGGTACTGGGAGATCCTTTAGAGATGATATTTTTGCCGCGAGTAGGCGGAGAACCACGTTGCGAAGGAGGTGAGAATGCTATATATCGAGGCTAATGAAATCGCTGGTAGATTTTGCGCGATTAACTTGTTAGAACTCGTCTGTTACTACTGAAATGAACAGATAAGTGACGCGTAGAAGGAATAGGATATGTCGCAAGAAGTATCTTATCTAATACTCGAAATTTTGAAAATACGATTTTTAAAATAGATAATATTTTATATATGTAATTTCCTAATTGAATCTGTTTCTGCTAATAATATTAGTAGTTAAATATTTATATTCTTCTACTTACACGATAAGGTTGTTTAAATAGATCGATCACGATGGATAACTCACCTGTAACAAAAAGTAAAACAATTGCGTTTAGATAGTCATCATTATAGAAAGTCATCATAATTGAATTCCGATTTAAAATTTTAAAAACTGAGCTTTCCTCATTTCATAACTGCTCATTGCCATTAAAATACTAAAATTAGAGACAAATCCCCCTATTAAATTTTAGTAGCTATTAAATACACTCAAAATAATTGAAAGTGTAAAATAGCTTTGTTATTAAAATCATAAAATTCGCTCGTTCGTATCAACATTAGTCCAGGCCAATCCAAACGTATAATCATCGCCATTTTAACATTTCTCTCTCATTAACAAACATCCAATTCGCATAAAATTCGCCAACAAAAAGTATCGCGCCATTTACTCTCTCACGAGCAAGAAAATGAAAAAAAAAAAGAAAAAGCCCACGTCTCATAAATAACAACGAACGATGATTGAATTATTAGCGGAAGAAAAAGGTATTCCTCTCACTCGAGGAAAATCAAACACGAGGTGCGCACATCTAGCGGGAGAAACAAAGCAAAATGCATAAGCGTGGCAGTAAGAGAAGAACACCTATACTTTGTAAGCGCGCCAATATACTTGGTCGCTTATTAAAAGCGCGAGAGGCTGCTGCTGTTGCTGCCGAATAAGAGTGAATGAGGGAACGAATAGGACGCGAATGTAGGCCGATGAGTAAAGCATTGAGTTTTAAAGGGGACACTTGATTCCCCGGGTATAGGTCAATTTTATCGTACGAAAAGTCGCACTTCAATGCTCGGCCAAATAATAATGTTCATATTTTGCTCTGTTTATTCGATAATGAATTTTAGTAGCCGTAAATACTTTGCTTAATAATAAAAAGCATCATTGAATTTATGCAATGGTACAAGAACTAATTTCGTTCGCAATACTGAAAAATAGGCGTTACATCATTGATCTATCAAATTCTAATAATACATTATGTACAGTTATTCTCATACACAGAGTGTCATATTATAAATTTATCCATGACAATGTCGTAAAACTAGCAGCGCCGCAGCTCTCAAAGCCCCCCTCCCTCCAACGCAGTTCAGCAGCTGAACGCCTCTGTCACCGACAGCAACAGCAGCATCGCGTCACGAAATTAAGCAGGAAGTAAACAAAGAAAGTAGAGCCTCTCTGCACGAATAAGGGGAGCGGCGTAAGGAAACCCTTTCAGTGTTCCGTGGCGTAGCACAGGGGGGAAACCCTTTTTCGACGCATCTCTCAGTCTGCGATATATGCAGTACTGCAGTGGTATACGGATGTGGGCAGAAGTGTCGGATTGCCGAAATGTATAAGAGAGTCTCCGCAGAGGTTTCGTTTTGCGAGAGGAGAGAGGAAGACCTTCCACCCGCTGCTTCTTCTTCTTCTTCTTTTGGTGCTCTTTTCTTTTTTGTTACTCTTGTATATATATAGCAATGGGTGAAAGGCGAGCAAAGGCCACTTTACATCCTTGTGCTGAAAAAAAAAAAACAGTTGAGCTGGCTTTTCGTGTTTGTTCTCGTGTTCGGAGCAGGTGATAAGGAGTTCATTCGGCCTTTGTTTCCGGTGTTTTTGAAATTGGGGACTGATTGTTGGTGGATATCGTTTCGTGGAAAAGGGTTACGAGTTGGTATTTGATATAAGCTGCGAGGAAGTGATTTGCAATTTTAGTGATTCAATGAACGATATTTTAGAATTCGTTAGAATTTAAATTAATTTTTCGAAGAATCTTATTCAAGAATGTGATTTAAGTAAAAATTTCTTTTTCGTTGCAATCGGAACTAATTAAGTTATAGTAACTGAACGAGAAACAATTAATTTTCGTAACATAAGCATTCTTTGAAGTATTAAAAGTCATCAGAGTTCGAAACATTACAAACCAAACACGGATTAGATTGACAAAAAAGTCACTAGCAAAACTACAATGAGCAAAGGAATGCATATACATGGAAACCGAGTTCTTAAAGCTATAACGTAACAATCCAGCAAGAAAGTATATGCAAGAACGAGGAGGTGAACAATGTATGAAATTAAAAGGCACATCTCGTAACTCTCGGATAAAAAAGAAGAAGTCATACCCTATACAACGCACACACACACACACACACACACACACACACACGAGGCTTTTAACCGCGCGCGTAGTAGCACCTCCAAGACACTACAACTACAGGCAACAAAAAGAGCTACCGCGGAGGAGATACGAAAAAAAGGAGAGGAGGGTGGCATAAGGAGAGCCGGCGCATTAAGTGAAACAAAGGAGCCTCATTAAAGTTTAAAATCCCGGACGTAAACAGCGCCGGCTTGCAAATTAATGAGGAGAAGAGAAGATGAAGTAACGTGTCATCGCACTTTCGCCGCCACCACCGCCGCCGCCACGGCCGCTTTTTCGAAATTCCAGAGCCATTGTGCTCGCGGGCGCATCAGCATAACGACGCGAGATAGAGTAGGGGAGAGAGAGAGAGAGCTAATTGCCCACAGGAGGCAGCAGGAAGAAGCGAAGGCGGGAAGAGGTTTTGTTTGTGGGGGAGTGTGGAGGAGCCGAGTTTGATATGGTATGCGAGAGCGTTTATCGGGGGAGGAGGGGGGGGGGTGATACTCTTGTTGCGAAAAGAATTCAGTTGCGGAGGATGCCCCGTTCCGAGAAATTATGGGATTCTTGAGTAGTCCGAGGAATTCTTATTGATGCTTGCTCTTTGAACTTGCACGAACCCGATAATTATTTTATTATAAGCCTTGATAATGAATATAATCATTCGTATAACTGTAGCCAAATACTTTTTGATTCCGTCATCAATATATGGGAGTAACGTCCACCTCGAAGGTGAGATTAATTCAATCAAAAACCGAACCTGTTCGATGTTGACTCTCTTTTTTTTTATCGCTGATGCATCGTAAATATCTATCGGTCACGAAGATCTCTGGCTGGTTTCCCGATAAGCTGCAATTTTTATTTGCGCGTCCAGATATAGTCATGCTGCAGACATTCTTTTTATCTATCGAGTCAATTAAAATTCGCATTGAATTATACGTGCAACGTCCTCTCTCTAGCTTATTCACAAGGTAACGTAATTTGAAATCTTATCGAGCAGCCACTACTTTTCAACCTGAACAAGAGTTATTTCTCATGCCAGCAGAACGAATTGAGCTAATTAGCTCTCCTTTTTCACGCATTCAATATTACTGAAATAGTACTGTTAAATTGATTTAAACAATTTATGGTTGATAAGACACAGCGTTCTAAAAAAAAGAAGGTATATCCAAGAATTCCCGTAACGATATTTTCCAACTAAAGGCTCGTTCCGAAACGAATATATTCCACGATTCCAGTGAAATGCTCTCTCGCGTCGAGTGTAGGAAGTGGAGCCATGGTACAGATAGCGTGGCCGGCTTGGAAAGGCAGCTCTTACGAGCGAGGAAGAGATGAGCAGTGGGCCGCTGCCACTGCCGCCTATATAGGCATCACGCTCTGCTTGCCGCCGCCGACGCAACCTCGACTCATTACCATCCTTTTCCTCGGATCTCCTGCTCTCTATATACAACGCCACACAGTCCAATCCTCTTTGCTGCGCGGCTTTGTTTTTCGCCGGACTTCCTTCGCTTTCTTTACGAATTTTCAAACAGACGACGACTCTGCTGTTTCGTTGTAATCTATGACGCTATATAGTTTATCTGGAAATGTTTTGTAGATTGATATAAATGCCTTTTTTAAGCGGCTCGAAGGGATTGAAAATTTATGGAATTGACGTGTTTGAAGAAAAGTGGCCGTTGATATTGCATGAAACGGAAAAAAAATGTTAATAGGTAAATAAGAGAAAATTGAGATTATGAGATTCTGATGATATTGACGGCGCCGTATACTTTCTTGAATATAGCACACGATTTCACAAGCTTTTCACGATCGCGTAAACGGCGTATTAAGAACTTTTGCACACCAGGCAAAACTAATTTTCAAGCAATTTCTGTAATGCACATTTCCAGACTTGATGGAGGAAAAAAATGCTGCTTCATCGTGCCTGCACAATTTTCAATCAATTTATTATAAATTTTCTTTACACTGTATACACTTTTCAAATCAATCAAGCCGTAAACACAATTTCGTCACACAATTTTGCAAAGGAGCGAAACTGTTTTCCTGAAAAAAAAAATGCTCGCGTCCTCCATACTTAGCGTCCAATCCTTTATCCTTTTATCGCTCATTTATAACGCTCAACAATGTTTTTTTTTATGATTTATAGAGTCGTAAAACTTATTTGCAATATCTCTACAAGCTGTGAGAAAAATATCTTGGAAAATGCGCTGGAAAGAAAAGTCACAAGCTGCGCAGCGCTCGGAATTGATTCCAAGTTAATTGCTTCATCGACTGAATAATTTTACTTTTAACCAACGGACGTATATACGTATATATAATCAAGATCGACGCTAAGCTGCTAATTTATTGCCCATTCAGTAAAAGTTCACGTCAGTTTCGAATAGTGAAAATCATTTCTCTGTACGCTCAGCAAACATTGTGCTCTACAATATATTTTTCAGAATAAGAATTTAAGTCGATAAACAGATTTTTCGCACCGAGATATATCAATAAGACCGGAGTCTCGTAATTAAGAAACTCATTCCTGCGGCAGCAAAAATTAGAGCAAAACCTACTTTGCCAAAACGTAATCCATGGTCTCTGTGCCAAATTGAAACCACGCAACTCTCAATTTTCAATAAGCAATCATCGCAGTCGCAAGAAGAAAAAAAAAGGAATCATTCATCAGAACTCGGTTCAGCGAGCAGAGTTTGGGAAATCGTTCGGCGGCGCGGTGAAAACAAAAAAAAACCACAAGCTGCAGAATTACGTTCATTCCATTGCGTTTCGCGCGCGCAGCAGCAGCAGCAGAGAAAACCACCTGTCGCACGTTCGCGGCCTGTGCAGGTGCGAAGTTATAACCTCGATTTCGTTGTTGTTTGTTGCTCCCCCAAGGGTGTGGTGTGGTGGAAGATGCAGCCGTTTTACTTTCGATTTCGCAGTTGGCTGCTGCTCGCATCCGGTATAATTGAAGAAACTTTTTATCCTGCCAAGGTTGGAGCGTAACTTTATTTCTTTGTTGGACTGGAAGTGTGTGATGTAGCCAAGGTTCTTTTTTTTAGGTAATTTTCGTCTGGAATTGGAAGCGAGGATTGAGAGCGTAGCGGTTTGCGTCAATGATGTACCTTGTCTCTTTTTTTTTCTAGAAATGTTCATTTTTTCAGGTTGATGTACAGTCCTTTGCATCATGCCTGTGTGGTTCTTACCAAGTTTTCTTATTTCTGCGAGAAAGCCATATACTTCTTCTTTCTCGCGGTTAATTTCATTAATTTGCTTTAGAGAGTGGCTAGTTTAAATTGACTATTAGTTCCCTTCCTCGTTCATCTTTTTCAACGGTGTAAAAGTCATGAAAAAAAAATAATAAAGAAATCTCTAAAGTGCCGTACAATGGGCCATACTTACAAACTGTAATTAAACCTGCAGCGAAAAAATATTCATGAATGCCTTAATGATTTGGAATGTCACTCATCCATTGCAGAACGCAAGATTATATTTCCTGATCGACAGATAAATATATCCCCATAGCTGTAGACAAAAGCCTATAATTTTCATCGACATCGAAAGGTCGTTTACAATGAATCTACCAAAGCATCATTCTTTAATTAACACGTAGCTATAAGGTCCTGCAAATCGCCGATTTATTCATCACCCGATTCCCCGCGAATTTCTCTCCTAAACAACCTCCAACTTGGCAAAACCTCCGAAAGCACTTTCTCCCTGCAGCAAGCTTTGTCGTCGTCGTCGTCGTACTGTGTTTCCTTCTATTTTTTAACGCCATTTACACCGCCGGAGATTCTGCAGCTTTGGGCCCCGAGAAAGTATCGTGACTTCCCTTGTTCGTCGTCGTCGTCGTCGTCGTCGTCGTTGTTGTGTTCGCTCGCCAACTTTCACTCCACGTGTATATACTCGTGTAGTAGAGTATATAGAACTAACAGCCGGACGAAGGATAAGAGGGAAAAAGTGTATAGGGTATATACGAGAGTAGAGGGAAAAAAAAAGAAGATGCTGGAGAGAAGAGATGCGTTTTAATGGAGACGAGGTAGGAAAAAGGCGATTTTGAAACGTTGTTGTGTGCCGCTGCTTCGAAAGTACAGCTGAGTGCCTTGCTCGCGAGGCTACAAGTCTTTTATTCCTTCTTTTTTTCTTGGCTTCGATGCTGGAAATGCTGCTTTTACTATGGCGTTGTAATGTTGCATATTCGCGTTGTCGCGCGCTTTTAATTTTTGATTTGCCGCTGCAGGACAATGGTTAAGATTGTACCGTTACCAAAAGGAACATGAAAATTAATTCAATTTTAGGAAATTGGTCATACATAACGTGAAACCAATGGAATTCTAAATTGCTCAAACTTATTTCCGCAAGCGAAACATAATCTGGAAGTAGCATCCATCATGATGAAGATGAGCATTTGATTGCACAACAACTTTTACTCGTAGAGAATTAACTAGTTCGGATAATGAGTACGGTATCATCGGTATATATCAATCAGCCAAATGCCAGTCAGTAGCTATTTCCAGCTAAAGATGCATCGGTACTTCCACAATAAACCCGTAAAACCAGAAAACAAAAAGTCGCTCAAATTAAATAATAGCTTCCTCAAAAAATCACTGAATTCGCAGTAAAAATCTCTGGCTTAGACTATAAAAACACCGAGAGCCACACCGCAGCAGCAGCAGCGGCAGCAACATTTTCAATAAAAATACACCAGCTTCCCCACTTGGGCGCTATAGTGCGGCAGTTGAAAAA
This sequence comes from Megastigmus dorsalis, assembly GCA_900490025.1. Taxonomy (NCBI): domain Eukaryota; kingdom Metazoa; phylum Arthropoda; class Insecta; order Hymenoptera; family Megastigmidae; genus Megastigmus; species Megastigmus dorsalis. The sequence goes on from UELU01145788.1 coordinate 50,844, forward strand.
CGCTTAAAATCCAAGCTCCTCGCGAAAGAGGAAGCGGCAGTAGCAGCAGCAGCAGCGCATCCATCAAACAATTGCCATTGAGTCAAGCCCTTATCCTCTTCCGCGAAAGAATTATACCAGGAGTGAGAGAGAGAAAGAGAGAGAAAAACCTTACTTACGGAGTGTTTTATTGCCTCGGGGGTGATGGCTTTTCCGCGAGATTTGCATAAATCGGCCTGTAATTGCGCTTCATTACTCCTCGAGATTTATACATGTATGTATTAAACCTCATCCTTTTTTTTCCTCTCTCACTCGTTCTCCGCGGCGCTGTTTAGCGCGAGTTATGCAAATTCCTGCGGCAGCAGCAGCGTTTGATTGTGAGGTGCTGACGTAAATGTCGCTCGTTTTGCTTCTCTCGCGAGAATCGCATGTACGAGTGATTTACGAGAAAATTCGGAGCGCTTAAAGTGATTTAATTATTGCAAGTATGTGCGTATGTGTGGATTTAAAAAAAATGTACGGGCGTCGCGGAATGACGGGTTTTGCGCGTTATGTATTGGACGGCGAGATATTTATTGAGCCAGTGTTGAGTGATGACGTGGGTGAATTGGTTAAAGAGGATGTGCTAGATCCAAGTGCTTTTATTGACTTTTAGATTTTTGTTTTGTTTCGGTCAATTAGTGCGTGTCTGACGATTCCACGAGTCTTCTCTTGTTTAAAATTTATAAGATCGAATTTTGATATCTACATACAATGGTATGGTTCCAATAGCTTAGTTTATGCTCTGATATTTTTGAGATTATCATCGAAGTTTTAAACGGACAATTTTTAGTAATTATCCTTCAAGATCGATGATATTTATGTGACATATTATTTGAATAAAGCAGACAGTGCACAATCAATCAGCATTTATTACATCTTTTTTGCTATGCTTGTTTGAGAATCTCCTTTAGAAATAACTATGATGAGAATAGTTTGTACGTGCGCATTTAGCCCGCCCATCTCATCACCCTAGCCCTTAACCTACAAAATAAAGTATTCAATTTGTCGTCAGAGTATCACCAAGGAAAGGAGATTTATGGCATCCACCTGCATTACTATGTAGAGGACACAATTAAAACATTAAAAGTACTTATTTCGAGAAAAATTTTCATTAATTGTGATTTTCAGGTCGCATCAAATGATCTTTCGATAACGAAATCGTCGAATTGACCTAAAACCAGCCGCGTATCTCATCAGCGCCAAATCATTCCACGAAATCCGGATAAAAAAGACTATAAAACTCGCTTTAAACGAACCCTAAAACCAACAATTCACAGCAAAACAGGCCAACGATCGCTGGAAAACCACAATCGGCATTCCCTGTCGATAGCCTTCACACACACACACACACACACACACGCGCGCGCACACACACACACAATCCTCTAAATGCACGCGGTCGAACGCAACATACACCCGAACACACAGCATTGGACGGAAATTTCGTGGCCTACACAGGGAGAAAGAGAGAGAGAGAGAGAGAGAGAGTGGAGAGTCGCTGGTTCTCGGCGCGGGCGGCTTTCATTAACAGGCGCACAGGCCATTGCTGGCATCGCGCGCTCTCTGCGCTTAAGGTTAAAGACCTCGTCCTCCCCCCTCTCTCTCTCTTTCTCGCTGTTATGTGTGTGTGTAGAGGCGAGAAACGGTGTGTCGCGCGCGAGAGAGAGACGCGATCGCGCGGAACGGGAAGGTTGCTATCTCTCTCTCTCTATGCCGCGATTTTCCGCCGGAAAGCGAACGCTCGCGCGAGTCGGTTATGCGTTTCCAATTCAGTATTCGCGCGGCTGGTGGAGATTCGTGTGGCGTTTTATAGGAGGATCTGTGTGGTGCTTGTGGCTGTCGAGAATAGGTGGGTTAATGTTCCACAGAGGTGATTTTGGTTTTGGAAGAACGTTCGCATGGCATGCAGAGAGATTGGTTTGGGAAGAATTTTTTGCTTGGTAACGAAAGGAAATTTGGTGAACGCGGTAATTCAGAGTTTACGTTCTGTACGTGTGCGAATCTGTTCGATTTCTTCAAGCAATAGAAAAAATGTCAACAGATTCGTATGAGGTTATTTCGAAAGAGTTCATTGTTTTCTCACACCAATAAAGAAATATTTAGTTGTAACGATGAAACAGATTTTTTTCTGCCGTTATTCATACGCAATAATATTTACATATTTTACTTTAAATATGTGCTGTATATTCACGAATCATTAATTATCATAGAATTTTAAATAGTCGAATTTAGCATAAGGTGTCCATCAAAATGCATGAATTCATAATCATTTAGATTACTACGTAGAATAAGGAAACTTTTCAGCGTTCCCCGCAGAAAAATGAAAATTATAACCACCGATAAAGAACTCGATCAGCTTTACTCTTTCGAGATGAATTAAAATTTTTCCATCGCGGAGTGAGCTAAAATAATTCATATTTCCACCATTGCGTAATCAACCAAAAAATATGACCCACTTAATAAATGAGAAAACTAATCGCCGTACAAATGACCCAATTACATCATAAAATATCGAACCCGAAAAAATGCTGCGATCACACTGTTCGCGCGATTAAGCGCACGCACGCACATCGCCGCGCGTGTGTAATAAACGAGCGCAAAAGCGCAATATAAATACATCGATCGAGGGAGGCGCACTCGGTATTAAAGGTATAATATGTGCGCCGCCATTGAAGAGGCCGCCGTCGCCGCTGAGCGCACCTCGTTCGGTTCTCGCGCAAGCGGCTCTCGATATTGTAAAGCGGCTTTATCATAGCGCGTAATCTCCATTGTTTCGGATCGCCAAGCGCCGCCGCTGCTGCTTCATCGCGAAGCTTTGCGTGTGTGCATATATAGACGCCGCGTTTCTCTAGTGTTGCTGGATGCGGTGATTACTTAACGACGAGGTCGTTTGGGGATTCTGAGTTTTAGTCTAGGTAGATTTGATGAATAGGTAATTGAGTTGGTTGGATGTGGATGAAAAGTTCAACAACGGACGAGAAGCATGAAGATCTCGAAGAAGAAGCTCTTGGTACCACGAGGAAAATTTGTTAAGTTGAAGAAAGTAACATTGAAACAGGAATTCTCAACGAAACTGTACCAAACACATTCCAATGCAAATACAAATCAATATAGAGAAGGTTATCGCGAGCAATAGACGCATGCACAGCGAGCGAAACTGCAAAAAAAAAACGAATTTACAACCCTGCGTATATAGAGGCGTATATTCTGTAACAGGATCGCGTCGAATCGAATTCGAGGAGGCTTTTCCGTCCGTTCGTGAACGGACATTAAACGCGGCTCTCTCTCACACACACACACATATACGTAAAGCTACGCGGCGTCTGGATCGAGAAACTCCACTTTATCTCGCGCCCGTATAACACTTACACGATCCTCTATCGAGAGAGAGAAGCACTTGTAGTTTGCGTTGCAGCTACTCGTATATATTCACCGGTGTGTTGAAAAATTCGCGAGCGACTCGTGTTTGTTGAGAATGTGTGTGTGAGTGTGTGCGCGTGTGTGTATGTGTGTGTGTGTACGCGCAAGAATGTAGTTATTGGTGTTCGAGGGCCGATGTTTATTGTGCTTGAAATAATAAGATGCTCGGTTATCGTGTTTAATAAATTATGGACCGTACCGTGTGTGCAATAGAGCTACATTCTGTTTTATCAGGAGCCAACGAGAGAATTGATGGTTTTCTACTGGATACTGTTAATAAATTAATGTGACTTTTTCTTTTTATTCCATGGAAAAATAAATAATAAAAATTCTGTTGCAAAATAATTAGAAAATATCAAAAATATTATTAAATTAATTTTCAACCCGTAATTTATTTCATAAAACATGTTCTGCTAAGAAATGCTAAAATTATTTTAAAATAACCTGCACTTATTAATTGAGATCTATAACGAATTCGCGATTGAATCGAGGATTCAATCGTTAATTCGATTGTACGAGAAATCGCAAAGAGTGTGCGCGTGCGTTCCCGCCTTTTCGCCTTCTCGGTTCGCGAGTAATACGGCCCTGTTACAGATCTTTTAATAAAGATAATATTAAAATAATAATTGATTTATTTAATAAACTGAATAACGATCAGACACATATAAGAACATAACTATAGAAAAAATTATTGTCAAAATATTATCCAACAACGCAACACGCTTTCAAACCCATAAAACAACAATCATAGAACCCTTTGAAACTCGTTGAAATCCCATGAGAAGAAAAATAGCCTCACACTTTTAGACCCACGAAAAAAGCAAAAAAATAACCGGTTCCTCAGCCCACCAAATCCACCCAACCTCGCATTACCACTTGTAAGTAACCAAAGGAATCAAAGAATAAAAAAAAAACAACGAAAGGAATCAGCCGAGTAAATCATATAACGTTTCTTCATCCTTTAAAAGGTACTCGCGGCTGTGCCGAGGTATACCCACACACACACACGCGCACGAAGCGAGAAGAAGAAGAAGAAGGTGGAAGAACGGCGCTCGCGAAGGTTCATCGTCTCGAAATAAAGCAGGTAGAAAGGGAGCTGCTGCTGCTGCTGCCGACCTCCTCTCTCTCGCTCTCTCCTACGCCGCCCCGGCCCTGACATTTTACGGCCCGATTTTTGCACGATACACACGTACGCGGCGGCCACTCATACATCGCGCGCGCGGCTCTTTGCTGCAGAGGTAAAAGGTGCGCTCCGGTCGCCGCCACCGCGTAGACACCACAACCGCTAGAGTACGCGTTTGATATACAGCGCGCGAGAGGCGAAAATTCATTTACTGCTATTCTCCCCCAGCCGCCGTTATAAACAAACCCATCGGTGAAACTTAATCCAGATACCATAAATCGCCTGGTGTTTTATTTCGCAGCGCGAGAGATGGAGGAAGTTCATCGACGCATAAGCCGAGAGTTGAACAATTTATGGTGTGATTTAAACGCATCTCTGGTGTTGGGCATGAAAAAATATCGAGGTGTACGACTATTTAACGGGTTATAATGTGTAATAAACAATCGGACGCTCGAGGCAAAGTGTTTCGGTGAAAACCTAACCTCGAGAGCGTAAAATATATGGTGGACATTTTACGAATTCCCACTTTTTTTTTATGGGTTGCGGCAGAATTCAGCGGCAGCGCTAAAAGGTCCTATAATTCTTACCTAAGTACAGCGGAGAATGTTGTACCGCAACACATTTTACCTCTCGCTTACACGGAACATTATGAAAATGCACCTATGGGTTTTTCAAATGGCTGCGAGGAACATGCAGGCACATTTTTATCGAACCACTTTTTTTATGAGCGCAATATGCGCAAGTGAGTGTGTTACAGGATGAAAATAAATTATGTATGTATTTATTAAACAGTGGAGATTGTTCATTTCGAGTCTAGCAGCGGTTTTTTCTTTCTCTTTCTTTTTTAATGAAAATTCATGCTGCATGAAGGTGAGTTTGTGTTTTTAACGCACAAGTTTTTCACGCGCTAGGGAGTACGCAGTAAATAGCCTTTGCGCGCGCGTGTTATATTGAATGCTAAGCGTGCATTAATTTGAACTGAGCAGGATATTAACCTTAAGAGTTGTAAAAAGAAATGTAAACTTAGTAAAGAGTTTTTTTTTTCCGTCGATCGCTAGAAAATATCTTGTACATGAGTACGTAGTACAAAATTAATTCAATATTTTTAATATACCTGTGAAAAAAAACATGTTTTATATTTCGTGCACTGCATCGTTCATAATATAAACCAACAAAATCGATTCCTCGCAAAGCTACGGCATATTTGGAGGAAAGAAATATTATATATCCACGCAGACGTACATCGCGAGATCCAACTTCCACATTCCAAGAGCCGGAAAAAAAGCATCGGCACATCGCACCACGAGAGAGTCGTTGTCGCGACGTCAGAAAAGAAGCATGTGTCTGCTGCAAACACGGTTACGCCATTATACCCTCTCTCGGCTGCGGGAGAGGAGAGAAGAAAAAAAGTCGCATAATTCAGCATCTGCGCCTTTCTCACGACGACTGCGACGACGACGGCGACGTTGTCTCTATAGACGCTATCGCGATATATGCCGATTTTCGCCCACGTCGAAAAGTTTTATGTAATATCGAGCGGCGAGAGGAAGGAGATCGCGTGGTGGCCCGAGGCTAATCGGCGCGCCTCGCTGTATTGTCGCTTCGACTCTTTTTCTTTTATATCAAAGACTCATGCTTATCTACTCTCGATTCTTTTAGGTGAGAGAGGGAGATCGAGAGGTGTATCGGTAATTATTTGTATCGGCGGATTTCGATCTTGGGATATTGTAAGATCGTTACTACGCCGAATGATGGATGGTGCTCGCGGTGTGGTGTGGCAGTGTCATTGTTTGTTGGGGAAATTGTATCTCAAAGTTGGTACGACAGTCTTTTTTGGCTCCCTCGTTTGCGAGATTAAGGATCTGGCTGTTATGGTGTAATAATCGAAGAGAAGATCAAAGGGCGTGGTAGTGATCCGATATCAAGTATGAATTACGTAACTGGAGTCTTTATTCAATTAATATTTCCATATCCAATAAGTGAGTGTTCTATTTGTTCCTAATATTTTTGCAGTGATAATTCCTTATCAAATTAATTTTAACATCAGGCTGAAAAACTTTCACATTCAAGATACTTGACACAGAAATATATATTTTCCTCGTAGAGTACAGCAGCGATGCCAGGTCAAAATTCTAAAAAAAGGGGGGAATGACGACCTCTAAAAAATAAAAAATAAGAAGAGAACCGCCTAGAGGTAACCGAGTCACACTATAACCTCTTCGGCTTCCACAGACTGAAACTCATTAGCGTAACGCTCCGCAGACTCGCGCATAAGCTTTATCCACGTATACACATATATTCACAAGACGCTATAACCCGCATGGGAATGGCTCTCGGTAAATAAGTGAGTCCAATTTTTTTCCTCTCTCTCTCCCTCTCTCTCTCTCTCTCTCCCTCTCCAGCTCGCTTTAAAGCAAGATTACGCATAAATCGTGCAAACGTGCGAGTTCGAATTTTGCCGCCCGCGAAATTCAGGATGTATGAGGGGGTCAGGTGTAAGCAGACGATGACCGTAAAGTCGGTCGGTTTATATTTACGCCAAGTGGAGTATCGCGGAGAGTGGATATGCTTTCGTTTTATGTATAATGCACACATACACACACACACACACACACAGGCACACACAGGCACATGTATGCATATAGCGAGCTTTTTCATTTAATTGAAGAGCCGTTTAGAGGCGCTTTCGTGACGGCAGTTTGCTCTCGGAAGAAAGTTAGCCCGGCAATTTTAGCGTGCTACGTGTGCATTAGAAAAATGTTGCGGCCGCCGCGCCGATTCGCCGCGTGTATATGGATCTTGATAAGAAGCACTTATTTTTTAGTACAAATTTAATGACTCGGATGGTGATAAGAGCAATTTTTGGACCTATTAGTGTTGTAGATATTTTATTTTCTTAAAAGTAAATAGAGCACCCTAGTTTTCTCTGCATCCGACCGTGTCTTAACTTTTCTTGTAAGATATATTTCTTCGTGCTCCTTAAAATTTTTATTTCATATAGTAATTCTTGGCCGATGGTCTGAAAATTTCCATAAAGCCGATCGACTCAGATCCAAGAATTTATCCTGATTTCAGTAGCTTGAAAAAAAAAGAGCCGATCAGTTCCGAGCAAACGAGGTTTTAGCGCACACGCTGACCATTAATCCAAGCTCGTCCGTTCAGGCCAGCATTTATAATGCATTAAACCGGGCCGATCGGTTGCTCGCTACCTTGAACTACCCACCATAAATTACGTAAAAAATCTAAAAATAAATCATTCAATTCGTGCACGGACGAAACAAATGGCAGCGCATCAATACAACCCAGTCCATAAAACAAAGAATTCGATTACTTCTACGTTCAATAAACGACAAGAAAATAAAGAAAACACGGTTCCACGGCTCAAAACTAAACGAACTCTTTCAGTGGCACTTCTAAACCAAAATCGTTCAATTCCAACGTCGAAAAAAATAAAGGAACGAGTGTACGGCAAGCAAACAAACTGAGTCTATACCGCGCCTATCGCTCGACAACAACAGCGGCAACATGAAAATACAAGAGAGAAGAAAACAGAGAGAGATCCAGGTGACAAAGAGCAAAAAAAACGAGGCGAAACCGCGCGATTATGCAACTCTGGTGTGGTGGTACACTCCCAAACGACATGCAAATTGTTCTCTCCACGCAAACAAATACGCAGAAATAAACGTAGCCGCGGCCCAGAATTCCTGTAGGATCGATTAGGAATTGGGACGTTGTAAACTTAATAGAATACCGTTAGCATCCATTGAGAAAGGCAATTATACGGATAGAAATACAGCGGGTAAACACTGTAAGTCAAACAAAAGTTTTTCATAAAACGGCCGATATCGATTGTGAATGGTAATCTACGGCGTCCACAATACGTACGCGAAATAAATGGAAATTCATTTATAGGTATTTTTGATCAATCGATCATCATTTTTACAATTCAGAAAAGTCAGTACGTTTAAAACATTGATTTTGACATCAGAACTTGCAAAAAAGACAATGACACCCTCATAAAATCGAAAGTAGACCAAGCCCAAAATCAACAAAACTAGGACAAAGTAATCACATAAGAATCCAAAAATTACAGCGTCACGACAATAATAATTTATTCATTTCGCACATTATTATTTATACATTACGCATTATATACTTTTAATCGCAGCGAGAGAAAAAAGTTGGCCGCGCAGAGAGAATTCCCCATCAAACGAGAGAGCGACAAAAACTAACGAGAATTAGCTTCCCTAACAAAGCAGTGAGGAGGACACACATTGAAAGCAAAGATGTTTCGTTAACGCGCGCGCCTCTTGCACACACAATGCGTGCACGAGCGTGCGAGGACGGCGTCGCACGTGCAAAATAAAAACGCAGTTGCGTCGCGCGCGCGCATCCGATTATATTGCGCAATTCATTGTATGGTGCACTCCTCGCCGCGGGACGCATACAGGCTCTTTTACCGAATCTACGGAGAAGGGCTTTTGTGCGCCGAGTGCGTAGCATCCGCAATTGTGCGATGCGCGCCAATTTTTGTCGGACCTCACACTTTGACCGGGGGTTCTGTTTCGCTTCAATGGAGTGACCCAAGCGTTTGAGGGCGGAAATGCTGTTGGTTTCTTTAAATAAATGATTTTGTATTAGTAATTTTTAAATTTGTAATAAACGTTTATAGACACTTTTGAATAAAATCACTTTTGCGTTCAATGTTCAACTATAGGCTAAAAAAACAAAACATTATACACTCGTATAATCTGCAATAGGTACCTACAAGACTATCATTAAGTTTAAAGTGCGTATTTTCTTTTAAAAGAAAATTACGTACGAGCACGCATAAGCCGTGGACCTAAAAAGCTGAAACTTAAAAAAAATGATATAATTATAATGAATAAAATAGCGCTTATACTGTATAACTATGAGATCGTAATTTTTTAAAGTACAAGTACAAGTGCAGCAATTTTTTTTTCAGCTGAATTCTATATATAGTTCACGAGAGAAAGAATTGTTGTGCAATTCATCTTGAAATTGTTTTTTCTTTAAAACTTCGAAGTTTCAATGAGCGAGGCAATATCGTGAGTTAAAAAAATATAACAATTGAAACAATGAGTTAAATACGAAATTATTGTGTTGTAATCGCTCCATTCGGAGCACAAAGAACTGAACACGACTGGAGATGAAAATCTATTGCATTACGTAAATTGATTTCTGTGTTTATTAAGTAATTGACCCTTCGAATAACTCTATATTGAGCGTCTTTAACGTATCCATTACAGTTAATCATTATATAATATTTCAAAAAAAGAAGCTGCAAATTTTATAATTTTAAGTAATTAGATCTGAATACAGATTTTGAGTAAATGTTTCTAATTTTCTTGAAATTACTTTGAGACCCTAAAAAACATGAACAAGATTTATAAATAATTAAAATTCTATATATATCTCTGATTCTTTTTTATATAAAAATAGAGAATGCAACTAAATTAAAATATCCTTTTTTTAACTGACCCCGGTACAATACAGAATATTAAATTCGAACTGAAACAATTACACTTTCGAAACCAACACTATAGATTTAAAATATCACAAATCGTGATATTCAATCAGATACGCAACGCTATTAAGTCATCAACCACACACCCACCACAGCGCAAAAAAAAACCCAGAATATAACTTTCGAACAAACTAAATAATAACTCGATTGTCCTTTCTCTCTCTCTCTCTCTCTCTCTCTCTCTCGATTCCAGCGCATCAATTCTCTTGCACATGCACATTGCGCAAGATATTCGCGAGCGTTTGATCAATCGTGCGCTATTAATCCCTGCGGCCGCGGCGTCATCATCGCCCGAAAATTCCTTGGCTCGGTGTCACGCGCGCGCCTCCTACATTACACGCCGAAATGTTTACGAGAGAGAGACAGAGAGAGAGAGAGAGAGAGTTTCGCAATTCTCCCGCTGTCGCTCGCGAATCAGCGGTTTTGTTTAATCGTTAAAAGCGTGACGCAAGAGAATTTTTTCTTTTTAATTCGCGCGCGCGGGCGAAAAATCAATTGAACGCCCCTCGACTGTCGAATAATGCATTCTTTTGTCATACTATTTTTCGCGCGTCTGATATATATATGTGTGTGTGTATATGTATATATAAATTGCAAATCGCATTTGTCCTCTAGGCCTATTGATGGAATGCCCATTGAAGAGCTATTGCAATCAATTGAATGCTTTGCTGCTGCAGATTTAGAGACAAAAAAGGTCGAGGACTCCTGGCTTTTTTTAAAAGGAGGAAATTTGGGTATTAGCAATTTACTTTCGTGTGTGTCTGTTAGGGTGTTGTTGACGATTTAATTTCGTTTGTTAAGGGGATTCCCGAATTAAATTTTAATTACTCAATTTCATAAAGTAATTGATAAACATGAAACATTAACTGATGTATATATGTTTATTAATTTGCTTATTTTAAATTGATTTCCCATAGAATTAAATATACGTTGGGTTTGAACAATTATTAATACCTTCTACAAATTCGAAATTTAGATAATTAAATATTTATTTTCAAATTAAAACTTTTGTCCACATGTTCAATTTTAGAAATATTAAATTAAATTTACGTGAAAATGATTTTAAGACATGCAAATATTCATTGAATATTATAGATTAAAAATTTAAGGTCAAATTTTCTAAACCTTCTATTAAATTAATTCTGTCAATATTTAAATTTCTACTTCATCTTGTCCCAAATTTTCCATTGCTCGCTAAATTATAGCGATGCAGGCTGAAAAGAAAAATCCCCCTCATAAACCGAAAATTGGCATATAAACTAAAAATTAGCAGGTTAAAATCGCGTCTCAAGTACACCAATTAAACTAATTTCCCTCACGAATAAACAACGAAATTTTCAGCATAAAAGTGAATAATACCGAAATTAAAGGACTCACTGTAGGTAAAACTGCGTCATTACGGCTAGGAGCGAACAACAGCGCGAGAGCCATTGACGAATTTCATGCTCCAGGACGCAGATAGCGCCTACTACCGCCGCCGCCACTTCTCCTGATATGCAGTTAGCCGGCACACTTGCGGAAAGATCCATATTAGGACGGCTCTCCGCTCTATTATCTCATAAATTCACCGGTGCTTTATCATAGCACTGGATGCTTATATGTGGTGAAAAAAAATATTGCTCGACGGGAAACGACGCATAAAATTCATTTTTTATCGGCCAAACATTCTTAATTATTATTCAAATCAACCTGCTCGGTTACTCATAATATTATACATATTAAATTCGAATGTTTGCGTTGAAATTATTCGTCTAAGCCTTATTTGAGATTTTAATGCATAATCTTTTGAAAGCTTTTTAATGGTTTAATAAGAAAGTTGCTGTAAAACTGCATTATTATTGGTTTATTTTGTTGGATAATCTGTATTATATATAACCTAATTTTTTGTACTAGTTTTCAATAAAGATTATCGTAAAGTTTATTGCAATCCTACAGCATTGAAGCCAATAGAAAAGTTAATATTGAAAATAGGCTGGAAATCAATGGACTCCTTATGAATTTTTACGGCAAATCACGTTAATCATAATGTTTTTTCTAACCTTATTAAGTTCGATCATTTTAATCCAGACAGAGCGTCCTTCATTATAATGTAGGAAGTAATTAAACTGCGGTTAACAACAAAATCTTCCAATAATTTTACTTTTACAGATTATTACATCCTCACTTGTAAATCACATTCAAATATTCACAATGAAAAAGAATATACACGTGTATCATTTGTCCTTGCGTGCCCGTTGGACTTTATAAAACTATTAACTTACTTACTATCTCGCATATAATAACCGTACATTCAAAATCCATCAGTACAAATATCCTCAAAGAAAAAAAGGTATACTAACAATTCAATGTTCAGAAACAAAAAGCAGCAGCGTTGAAGGATCCAAGATCAAGTCAGGAGACTGCACGAGGAAACAAAACGACAGAACAATGGCGATGACAAAAAGTTATGCCCTACACGTGGATACTGTGTTTCAGCATTGCAGATTCTCCAGAGGAGGGGGGAAAAAGTGTATACGAGAATGTTTTCCCAGAAAAAGCAGAAAACACGTTTATTGCTCTCGTTCTCCTTTTTCTTAGACCGCCGGTGAATTCGATACGCTCTCGGTGACGACGGAAAAAAATTAGAAGGTATATAAGAATGAAAAAAAAAAGAAACGAGAAATCAAACGCACGTAGGAACACGTAAGGGTATGGTAAAGTGACACACATATCAGTTCTTTCTCTGCGGGTCTCTCGTTTTTTTTTTTTTTTTTGAGATTTGTCTTATACATGGCGCCGATTTCAAGGCTTATCTTAATCCTTCGAGGCACGCATTTGTCATCGATTGTGAAAATGCGATTTTCTCGAGATCGATCGTTTTGATTTTTGGATAGCTCGAACTTTCGATTCTCTCTGACTCACGAAAATAAATGCGCTTCAGGCTGATGTAAAAATAGAGAAAAAAATGCGCTGTGGCTCCCAAAGGATTTGACAGTCGAGGTAAATCTTCTGTTCTTTTCCTTATAAACGTTGCGCCGCGGCGAAAAAGTCACAAGGATCAGGTTCGTGAGTCACTTGGCCATACTTGCGACACAAAAAATTCAGATCCGCGAATAAACAGTTACTTTGAATCTATATTAGTTCTTGTTATTGCAAGGATTAAAATATTTACGATATTTTTAATTCAAGATCAAGAATAATTTTTTTTCTTGTTGATACGAAATAGAAGTACACGCAATAAATCGGTGGTTCGTTTGTTGTTTTTCTAAATTCATTCGATTTCAACAGAACAAAGTGTCGGAAATTTCTATTTTCTAATTATACGCAGTAAAAATTATTTGAGAAACGATGACGACCCGAAATGCTGTTCCAAATGGATCATTTTTTAATCCGCTTAAGATCACAAAGCGTCAGCGTGAGTGGTGTCGTTATTGCAAGTCACGAATTTTGATAAAAGTCAAGACAAGCATTTTTTTGACACCGAGTCATTAAACTAGTCGGTGACAGTTGACTCTCTGTAGGTATATACCCGATTACGCAAGTTTCGATGAAATTTAAGATTATCCGGTTACGCACGTAGAAAAGAGAGATAAATCGCAGGAAAGTAATCCGATCACAAATCTTCGTCATCTCTCCACGTTGCGGATTCAAGTTCATTGCTGTAACAGTTCCTTTACTTTTATGGACACTTTTAGAAAGATTGTATATAGTCGCCAAGTACCGGCGTCAATCCGCGCTATATAGAATATTCCGAAATTCTGACTAAAAATCGTTTCAGCGCTTCGCAACCAGGATGTACGTAAACGAGTGTCGTGGGCGTCTGACTTCATCGCGTGCGGTTTCAGACAAAAAAAGAGAGCGAGAAACTTTCCAGAATCCTATCGAAATTCGTGATCTCGAGCTTGTGGTACTTTCGATTTCGGTGTACACCCATCGCGTCTCAAGTCGTAAATCCAAAATATATGTGAATAATTACACTGAAACTCAGTTGCTTTGCTCAAGCCACTAAAATAACTCTGTGTTTAAAAAAAAATCCTACACGAAAACCACTGATTTAACAAACAATCGTGTGCGATGCAACTAAAACGTAGCTTCAGTACTCATGCATACACACAGACACACACACAATTCCCGTTTCCTCGGAAACAATTTTCGCATGCGTTTGTACACTGGCTTCGCCTCCTTCAATTCATTTTCACTCCTCTTCACAATCCTGTCATTACGCAAAGAACACACACACACATACACATACACACACACACTCAGAGCACAGACACCAGACACGCACACAGATCAGAAGGGGGGAAAAACTGTAAAAATCATCTTGGTGCACGTTTGCTTTCTCTCTCTTTCTCTCTCTTCTTTAGTTGAGTGCAGAGCTCAAGTATATAGAGAGACGTCAGTTCTCGGTTTCTTTCCCTTTCGCCGACTCTGCAGAGACTCTCTTTCGAAACGCGCGAGCGCGGGCCTTTGGCTCTCCTGCTCGTTCAAGATCATTGCGTGCTCGATCGAATCGCATTAAAATCGAACTCTGCTTCTCTATCCTTCTTTTTTTTTTGCCTCTTCTTTTTATGTATCCTTACGGCTCGCCCGCCGCCGTCCCTTTCATTTACTCGCCGATGTATATATATATACACGTATAAACGTATAACCCATTCTTTTTCTCTCTCTTCTATCCTTTCTTTTTCTTTTGAAATTGAAGGATTCCTGCGCTGTACGTGTGAAGAAGGAGTTGGAAGTTCGGTGCACCGCGCGTGAGAGCGAGAGACGTTTGTTACCAAGTGATTCCATGGCTTTTAATAGACGTGTAATGGCTTATTGCGGATGATTGCTATCTTTTTCGCGGATATGCGGGGAAAAGGCGGAATATTTTTGCTGGATTATCGGAAATTGTGCGGTTTGTTTGTTTTGTGATTTTGTGGAACTGAGGACGGTTCGACGTTTTTCCACGGTGAAACGAGTTTTCCGTTGTCGTGAAACCTTATTTGATAAATGCACAACGTACTTGAGACATATATGCTAATATTCGGTAACAGTTTTCTTTTTTAATTCGTAAAACTTTTCAATAAAAAAGTTTATTCAGAAATGTCTATTCAATCGAATCAAATCGTATCAGAAATAGAAAGTGTACAGACCGTTTATGATTTTGAAGTTGTTTTTTTAATCTCATACGCATACTTTTGTAATCAGTATCTGAAAGTATGATCCGAGACCTAATTTGGTGTGATTTAGAAGGTTAGAGACGACGCAGTAGAGGATCCAAACGAGTTTTACCGTAAAATTTACGCGCGCATCAGATTTTGAGTTAGTGTTTCGAAATTCAAAGACTACCTTCGTACCACCGCAAATACGCTTAAAGACTTTGAAAACTTTGACTTTTCTGTAGTGTTATAAAATTCTGCGCTACAAAAATAGATCTATTTGCTGCAATTTATATATAGTTACAGGAAAGCACCCCAAACGACGATTGCAGCGTAAAGTATTTAAAATCCGAAGGCTCTTTGACCCACAGAACCGGAACTACGAAAAAAGGCTAACTTAGCCCTCGCTAAAAATACATGAAGAGCGCGCGTCGACGAGAAAGCGGCGGCAACATTCCCCCGACACCCTAATCACCCTCTGACACATCGTCCTTTTCTTTTCTTGGCCCTTTAAACCCTCTAATTTTCCTCTATTTTTCCATCGTTTCACACATTCCGAGTCCCTCTCCTATCCCTCTCTCTTTCTCTCGGGCAGGAATTCCGACTCATCGACCTTCCTCCTCTCTTTCTCTCTCTTTCCTTCTTCTTCTTTCAGTTCCGAAAAAAGCCTCTCCTTGCTCGACTGATGCCGACGAGATGCGCGCTCGAATTTTATTATACGGGGCCCCCGGATAAAGTGTGTGTATACGGCTAAATTATCGGCGCCTTACGATTTTTACGTAACGCCGTAATTTCCGTTGAGGGGGGGGGGGGAGATCGAATTTCTCGAATCATTGGGTATTCAAGGATACACTTTTTATAGGCATATCAATCAAACATTTTTGTAAATTTATGTAGTCTGCTTTTTATGGGCACTGGTTTTGCTATATTTGAAAAAAGAAAGAGTTGTAATTAAAGGTTGTGTCTTACATTGATAATGTGTATACGGGAATAGTTTTTAAATTGACCTAAATGGTCGATGAAAACGACGTGTATATAAAGTATGTTCTATTCAAAGCTGCGAGTTTCTAATGTAATTTTATTATTTTTTCAGGCTTATTTTCAGCTCTCGCTAATGTTAATCACGCACGCGCATTAATTATAATTTTTTTTTAAGGTTTTAAAAAAATTATAATTATACTGGTCACTCGAGCGTTTTTACACCACCTATACAAAAAACAAAAGCTTGTACAAAAATATGTATTTTATTCTAAATAATGTTCGTGCGTAGTAGGTTTTTCATTTCGGTGGGCGTAAGAATAAAAGTAATTAGAAAACGCGCATTTGTCTTGGGAAAATAGAAAAAAACGAGAATTGAAAATGTAATGCGTGCGTAGGCTGGAATGCACTGTATAAAATAATTTAAAGGCCAAAGCAAAATAAGAGAGAGAGAGAAACCTGTATTAAGAAAACTGGTTTATTTCAAACTGCATTTTCGTAGCGAATTTTGTAATCTTCGCTGGCTGCACAAATGAATGGAGCGCCTACAATCCGCGTGCATTCGCACAAATATATACTATAATTTAACACCGGTATAATATAGAATTATATTTCTTGAAATTCAAGATAAAGGTAAGGTATAAATCCAATGGCTTGTGACGAAAATTGCGGGTATTGTTTAGGCGAGCAACAAATTTCAAAGGTAACAATACATTTTGTTTAAATCCATGGTTTAATATAAAAGTCATTAAAATTAATAATATATAACTTAATATTTATTAAAAACTAATCATTACTCCCGAATTCCAATTCTCAAAATTTTAACATCCAAATGCCAAACACTACGGACAATGAATCAAAAGTATTTCCGTATATAGCATTCACGAAAGCATCAATGAAAGCATCGCGAACCTTTTCTAACCACCTATACTTGGTAAACAAACCCCTAAATACAAAGTCACGCACATGCGCTCCGAAAAACTTGTTTATCAACAAAGGGGTTAGAGGCCATCGACTCCGGAATTTCGCTACTACTCCACACACAGAGGCCGATCCCTCGCAACAGCATCCTGTATACACAGCCACGGCATCAAAGTAACCAAGTCTGCCTCAACAATGACAAAAACAACAAGATGATCCCCTCCACTATAGCAGACGCTATCCTTCCATTCAAACAAAAGCAGCAAAAGGTATGAAAGAGCGACGGAGAGAGAGAGAGAGAGAGAGAGAGAAATCGCTCGTCTCGGGGTCCGCGGTGTTCTGCTCCCAAGGTCGGCGACGATCGCTTTTACAAAACAAACACATGCACACTTTACTCACACACGCACACACTCACACTCACACGTACACGTAGACGCGGTGACTTTACCTTGAAAAAGCCTTCGTCTCGTTCTCTCTCGTCGCGCGGAACGCCCGGATGATAAAACTCGCGCGTTCCCTTCTTCTTCTCCCTTTTGCCGTTCCGCTGCTGCGGCTGCTCCTGCTGTTTCAGTATAGCAGCCGTCCTTGTCCTTCCTCGGCGCTGCTGCTGCTGCTGCTGCTGCGGCTGTTTCTCTATTACTTTTCCGCCTCGCTTAGGCTCGCGCTTGTCTATCCCCTTCTCTGTACTTGGTTGCTTACTTTTTTGTTGTGTCTCCTTAAACTCGTGTTTTCTCGGTAACCCGACTCGATCTCTCTCAACGATTTATAGGTTAGATTTTTCTCGGTTCCAGTGTGTAATACATACACTCGCATGCACACACACGCACACACACACCGACGCACAAACACCTGCGATTTCCTTTGTTTACGTTTTTAGGACCATGACCTTTGCGACTGCTCCGAAGCGAATCGGCAGTTTTCAACGCGTTGCACTGAACTGTCGACGTGTAGGATCTCGGCAAGCAATAGGCATCGTTCGCCAAGTGGACCAAGGTGTACGCCGCGTGTATATAAATAAACAAACAGACAAAACGGGGGAGGAGTGCAGCTAATCCCAAATTTTATCTGCAGCACAATGTACCAGCGGGACACTCTTCCTTCGGCTTTACAGCAGCTGATTCGAAAGAGTAAACGTGGAGCGCGGGGGGCGCATTTTGAAATTCGAGCGTGTAGAAGAGAGAAAAAAAAAGAAAGGATGTAGCTACAACGCGAACGGAGAACGCGACGTCGATGCGTCGCGTACGACGGGCGAGCGGTGACTGTTGGAAGAATTCGCGGCTCGAGAGTTCAACGTGTGGCCGTGCATTGGGGAGAGATCCTGGAAACCGGTCGTGCGTTAATACGGCAGCGCTACTACGCGGCCCGGCGACGCGACGGCGAAGGTGAAGGTCGGTAAGGTAGAAATGCGCTGCTGCTGCTCCCAAATGGTTTTTATACGAGCTATAGTACTGCGGTGTATGTATACCTATAGGTGTGCAGGTGTGGTATTGCAGTTGGATGGGTAGAGAGAGCGAGAGAGAGGGAGACGATGATGGAGCCTTTAGATAAAGCTCTAACGGTTTTCGAAGGAGCTGCGGATGGTTTTTATTGCGCGCCTAGCGGGGAGTTTTGTTCACACAATGTGTCTATGTGCAGCGAACGCACAACGCGGGGATTGATTCGTCTTATACTGCTCGCTTAGCTGAATGGATTAACTGTAGCGAGAAAAATGCCAAGGACTCGATGCGAAATAAGTTTTGAGATTGATATATAGATGCGTTTGATGATCGAACAGCTTCTCTCGATGATGGCCTTTTGAAAATTATACCTATAGATATTCTTTTAAGAAAAACGCTTCAAGAGCTAAGAACTAAACATATATTGCTTATATTACCATTTATCATTGATTTTAGTATATTTTAATGTTTAATAAGCTAAAATGCGTAATTTTAAAGTGTTTAAATTGAGTTGGAATTCTTATTCTACAAATAATGAGAAATTACTTATTTTTCATACCATTTTTAAACAAAGTGTGCATTTACGCATTGACCTAAATATCGATTGATAAATTTTACAACAGTAAAAAATATTTTCAACTTCATAAAGTCAATTCATTCCCGCCACCTACAATTTATATGAATTCTGTTTAACAAACTTTACGATCGATTCTCACTGCAAATAAATGATCATTCATTATTTTATACTGCTAAACCGACCACTAATTAATTACTTACGAAGAATAAAATGTATAAGTAAAGGAATAACATATGTGGGAAGGACATAGGAATTCAGGTATACGGTGTATTTAAAGACATTCTCGTATGATAGTATTTCTTTGAACTACCTTCCAAATATAAATATTTGTTAATTGATGCAAGCAGAAAAAAAAATTAATTGCAATTATTTAATAATTTTCGTCAGAAAACAAATTCACCAAAATTTTAAAAGTTAATCTATTATACAATATCTCTAAAGTGGTTTAGAAACTTGAGTTTTTAAGCATTTAATTCTCGTTTCAACAAAAAACGTTAAAAAGGTAACGAATAATAATAATACGTTTTCTTGACAAATAATAATTCTTCAAATATTTGGAAAATTAATCAATTGGCTTACAAATTTACTTGAAAAAATGATAATAATTATCGGTTACTTGAATGCCTCACTGATAAGTAATGTGATTTATTACATTCGAGTAATGACATCTTATATTGGTCATAAATAAATTTTCAATAATTTTTAAAAAATTACCACAAAACTTAATTAACAATCTTGAAAACCTAAGAAAATTTAAAATAATTTATGCATGTATACAAAATAGATAAAAATAAATAATAAAGGAATTTGATGAATTTAAACTAAAGTAAGTAAAAGAAAAATATTTGAAATGAAAATTTTTAAATAATATTCAATTAATGTTAATTTCAAAAAAGATTGAGATCTAGATAAATAAATAATCGATGCAGTCGATTATTGAAAGTGTCTTTTATTTACATCGTACTTATCATGTATAAATAATCAAAATACTGATTAAATGTTTATTTTGATTTTATTGTTTTTTTATTATAAGAAACTTATTTATATGAGAATTCGTCTATTACTAGAAATATTTGTTTGTTGCTTCCTTACTTCCTTTGATAAAAATTGTAACCTAACGAAAAATTTGTTTACATATATGCAGTTTAACTTTACTCCAACGCGTTTCTTCATCTAGAAACACAACGCAAGGGATAAATATACAATTAATTAATAATAATTGATGCTGAGCACAATATTATTGTTTTTTTCTTTATCAAATTAAAGAAGACCTTATTATGTCGTTTATTATGTTTAAATTAACAAAGACATCTCAACTACAAAGTTTCGACGACATCGGTAAGGTGCAATAAATTATAAAATATATAGGCATGAAAGAATCATTAATTCTTATTTCTTCACTTAAATTTAACGAAATGAAACTTCCTAGAAGTAACTTAATCAGTTACGCAATGTAATTAAGGCTGGATGACTTCGTTGAGTGCTAAATGCC
Organism: Megastigmus dorsalis; assembly: GCA_900490025.1. Classification (NCBI taxonomy): domain Eukaryota; kingdom Metazoa; phylum Arthropoda; class Insecta; order Hymenoptera; family Megastigmidae; genus Megastigmus; species Megastigmus dorsalis. Next base: position 71,480 of record UELU01145788.1, read on the forward strand.
ATTCCAGAAGTTCCATGGATTAAAAAACATGTTTATACAGGCATTATTTTTTTTTCTTTTTTTTTTTTAATGAACATGAATAAAATAATTCAGATATATAGACTGAAAACGCGATAGACGAGAATTCGGTCGAACATGCGTTACAATATTCCGCCTTTTGCTCTGTTTGCTTAGCGAACGAATGCACGAAGCATTCAAATGTTGCGAAGTTTGTTTTTCTTTTTATTTAGTTATTCAAGCGGTTACGCAATTTCATCCCATTGAACTGATAAATAATTGACAGGGTAAATTGTTGACGTTGCGTTTAAATTTCATGCTACTACTTTTTACAACCCTTTAGTGCAAAGTAACAGTAAATTGCACGTTAGAATACAAAAAATACAAAAGTTGAATTGCAGTGTTTAATTAATAAAAGTTTCAACGATATCGAAGACTAACTGTATTTTCTTTGGCAACAAGCTTTTTGCGAAAAACATTTTTACAAATATTTTTCCAAGAATTGACATGCCCAAACCAGCTACATAAATAATGTAATAGAACGAAGAAGGATTGTAGGTAAAAATAAGGAGGTAGGATGAAAAACCAAATATTTCGACATTCTAATTGCTATTCACTCGCTTTTTATTCATTATCAATTATCATTAGTAAATTAACGGATAAATAATAAATTAATTGATGAATTTATAATCATTACCATGATCATATATAAACAGTATTGTCATTATCATAACTATTATCGTAATATTACAATTATTGCTCACCGCAAATTGCAAGTGAAGGAAAAAAATTATAGATGCTAAACCAATAATAATAATAATAATAATATAATTAATAATAATTATAATAATAATAACTTAACTTAAGATCGTTCTCGTAAATAATGGAAAAAAGAGACGATAACAAACAGGAAACAAATATAAGCCCAGAGACCACGCGAGGTTGCAAAAAAAAATGTTTTTTTCTACTACTTGTTCAAATCAAAATGTAGATTAAAATTATGCGTAGGAGCTTCGTTTAGTAATCGTTTACTTTCTTTTTTATTTGTTATCAACGAAGCTTAACATAGGATAATTTCAATTCGATTTATTCTTACAAAAAAATAGGTAAAATTATTATCAAAGAAATAATACAAATGTGAAAAAATAAAAGAATAGGAAAATGAGAAAAGAATAGGAACGAATTGAAAGACTTGATCGAGAACCAAGCAATTCCTATCAAGTTAAAGATATAAGATGCAGTCGTGTTGAATAATGATAAATAATCTAGTTAAAATAATGAATGCTCTGCGATTCAATAGTTTCTTTCCTTTCTTTTCTTTTGAAAAAGTGTTTCGTATTTTCTAATTAAAATTCACGATTAAAAATAAAGACTCCAGTTGTTTCCCTTTATAAACCGCCAAGAAATTTCACCAAATTATTACTGTTGAAAATCTAAAGAGAGTTGTATTATAAGATACATGAAAAATTGCACTTCAGATAATTGCAAACTTATTATGCATACAGATTACGATTAATATTGATTGTACAAATTGACTTAGAGAACAGAATCGAACAGAATATTTTTCAACTATACGTCAAGGAAACAATAGACTCTGAGAGATAGTATAAAATGTGCTACATTTTAGGAACTGCATCCTAGGAAGAAAAGAAGATGCAAGATTCTCGAAGCTAATGCAGGAATGCCAAGTGTTTATGAGGAAGAAACACCAAATATAAGAAGTTCAAAAGACAAAGGATAAGACAATTGACTCCAGGTGGCCAACCCGATAGAATCGAAACATCACAAAGAATGTAACTTTGATGATAACGTCATAATTATGTCAAACCCTTAGCCAAATCGTTGCCTTCTTAATTTAATTTTATACTTTTACGTAAGGTAATGCTTACGAAAAATTAATCATTAATGGAAACAGTTCAATTTTTCCTTAAATTTATCGTACAAATAGTTTTATATTGACTTCGTTCGCTGAGGGACGAAATTGCGCAAGACGAAGAAAAGAAAAAAATATAGGTGATAAACAACCAATGGCTCAAGCGATTCCTCGTAGCCGACTTTCATTTTTATCTCTCTCGCGTTTCATCGTAGCTTACAAATTTGTATGTATTTATGGATTGCCTCGGCAAAATACATCAATTTCAAAATTCTCACTCGTTTCTCCCTCTTTTTTGTGCGATTTATAACCATTTGTATGTACAAATCGAGAGCGCTCCGTTTTATTTTTTTGTATTTTTAAGTAATTTTTTTGTTATTTCGTTTACAATATCGTAAAAAATTGTCTCCCATGAACCATTGGACCGCACTTGTGTTTTTTTCTTTCTTTATTATGTTTTCTTTTTTATTTTAAATTACAATTCGTTGGAGTACACTTTTCTTATCGCAAAATAAATGTAATAAAGTATTCAAATTTTCGAACAGAAAGGAGTAAATGCTGATTTTTCCCTCATCCTGCTCTTAACAAAGGAAGAAATAGAAGGATTAGAAGAATTAGAAGTATGCGAAAGAGGATGAAAGAAACAATCGGCGTACGGAGAAAGAAAAACGATAGGAAATTAAGCACCTAGCTTATGAGTTTAAAAGAAAAGAGAAAATAAGAGGATAGTTATCGTTTTTCTCGCTCCTCATCGTTTTAATTCTTAGTTTCTTTCTTATTGTTTATCGGTAAGACGTGTGTAGTAGCGAAATTCTTTAAAGGCGGCGATCGCAAAATACATATACCCTATTTACAAAAATATACACAGTGAGCAAACTTACAGTATTACGGACTTACAACTCTTGTGTTTCATTATTTTAACTATTCCCTTGCACATTGATTTAAAAGAGTCGCACGCAGCGCATGTTCGTATTAAACTTCGCATTCTCGTCTGCGTTTTTTATTCTCTGTACTTTTCTCTTCCTTTCGTTCGAGGCCCCACTCAACAGATCCAAAGCTCGGCTTCATTAAAAAACGGCTCACTTTTTTTTTCTTCTTTTTTGTGTTATTAAGTATAACTTTATTCTGTGTTTTCTTTGTTTTCTTATTTCTTATATCTTTCGATTGTAAAAATACATACTATGACAGTCGAGTTTTGGGGCGGTGGTGGTTTCAAGGCCTCGAGAAAGTTTGTTTTCTTTTTTTGCGCTTCAAACCCTTATATGAGAAGACCCTTACAAAAAATCGCGTTCACACTATATCATTCCTCTGTATGTTTTTATTCATCGTACTCTTTCTCTCTCTTTCTAATAAAACCACTACTTTCCCCGTATATTTCTAGGTTATGCAAATAATATGTTTATTTTTCTTCCTTATTCGCTATGTATAGCGAGTTGGGAGACCATCATCTCTTTCTTCTGTTTATTTGTTTCTTAATTCTTTGTTCCGATTTAATTATAGTCTACGTACAATATCTCTCGCACCTATCTACACGTGTCCCATAGTGACGTCGTATGCGTCTGATGGCGGAGTTGGAAAATTTTCATTTCATTTTCATTATTTTGCACAGTGTAAATATTTTCCTCTCCTGCGACTGTCAGACCAAATGACGGCGACACCAAAATGTCGGAGAATTACGTATGTAAGTAATCTCCGTTTTTCTCGCGGTATTCAGTTTCTCTTCAATTCAAATATATATATAATAATAATTTGTGTATATATATATTTGTGTATATATATTTATTTATATATTTATATGTATATGTATATAGATTCCTTTGTATACGTAATAAACTATATCATCGTTTGTGTGTTTTCTTACACTTGAATCACTTAATTTTATATAACGTACATGCTTTTTTATTCAGGTAACCTCCACGATTCTTCCTGTGGCACTTTCTTAGACGATCTCGCTCGCGCTATTGATTTATTCTTTTATTTACGTTTCGCCCTATATCTCAGTTTCCTTTTTTATTCATCGGTAACAATTTCATTTTTGCTAATATCAGTCACGCGTGATTTGACGCGTGAATGCAGTATTTACTCGCGTCGAAAAGAATCGCTCAATTCATGCTTTTCTCAGCTGCGTAAAAAAATTAAGAAAAATTCGTATACAATTTATTTAAAATTTCAATTACTAATCGACGTCTGATTAAGATAAAAAGAGAAGAAAAAAAGACAAAGATTCAGTGACGCTCTCAAGTTCTTCTGACATATAAACAATCTACTTATGAAAAATTAGAACAGAGGTCATAGTAATCTTAATATTAATAAAACTTGATTTTGCTTTTCTCTTTCTTCGTACCAAAACAAAATCGTTCGAAATAAAATCATAAGTACTTCTCAAAAGCAAATACACTTCGTGATCGTATTACAAAATTTGCAGTCTTTTTTAAAACATGTGAAAAAAGTTTTTTTCAATTTGCTATACGGAAGACTTGACCTTCGAAGAATACACAACGCGTGCTACAAAATTAAATAAAAACCAATGCCGATAATGCATATCGGTTATAGCAAAACTCCGTATAGTTTCTTATGTTTCTTAACACGAGTTCATCTATTCAAACAGTTACGATAAGATCGACCAAAAAAGCAAAAAAAAAAAGGAATAAAATATACAATAGTAATAATAATAGTAATAATAATAATGATATAATAATAATATTAATAATAGTAATAATATTAATAATAATAATAATTACAAACAAGTAAACAAAAAAGCATGCTTCTTTATCAATTAATGAATTAATTATCTACCATAAAGTACCATTACTATAGAAATACAGGATTCGATTTTTACAAATCTTAAGACAACTGTACCCTCGATAAAATTAAAAAATAATAATAGTAATAGTAGTAGTAGTCATTAACGGATCGATAAATTTTCTACTTCTCATCATCAATTTCGCTAACGCATCGTTCTCATCTCTTCTTCGGCCATGTCTCTCTTTCTCTCTCGTGCACACACATACTCTTTTTTTGTTCTCTCATTCTCTCTCACACAATAGTAGCGAAGAAAACGTCTGCCTTTCTTTTTAAGTTTCAAACGATAATTGTTCCAGTCTTTCTAAAGAAACGAAAAAAGTATATAGTAAAGGTGTACGAAGATATCCTTGCATCTACCGGCGAGAAGGCACGCCCCCGTCTGATTGGGTAGAAAATAAAATAGGTAAAAGTAGAAGGTGGCGTCCACGACGTTTCGTAGCTCACTCGTATCGTCGACTCTCCTACGTATACATGGTCGGATAGGTGACGATGTTGTGGGGCAGGGAGGTGACGTAGCTTGGTGTGGGCGGCCGGGAGCTGTGCCACTTGGGTCAAAGAGTGCGAAGCTTCTTGATGCCGGCCTGAACGTAACGAGCCAGATCTATCAACGAGCTCTTCGGTGTGAGCGGACCCATTGATTCGTCCAGTTCGATAAAAAATTCTGAAACGAAGCAATAGTTTTTATTATTTTTGATTTGTCATACAAATGAAATACTATTTACTTTTTACTAAAAAGATTTTGAAGTATTTTAAATCAAAACCTTTTAATAATAGATTCAAAATAAACGTTGAACAAGAGAAAATAGAAGAAAAGAAAGTACATACCTCTATGTGCATCGGTCACAAGAGCACATGCCTTCTCCCATTTCTCGTGAGAATTCATGAGCAATGCCATGTCAGTGTGCTGCTTTTGCATTGCCGTGAGTATGTTTAGTGGCACGCTTACGTATGGGGGCTGACCATTGGCAAGTCCACGGCTGGCGAGTTCACCACTGCTGTAGCCGCTGCTCTGGCTGCCGACCGAACCGACTGAACCTGCGGGCGATGGCGTAGGCGATAGGCATGGCGTGCCCTGACCCTCCGGTTGTAAGTGCATCTAAGATTTAAGAGAAAAACATTAATCTTCCGAGAAAAATCTCCACCAAGAAAAATATTTGGGGCTTGTTTTTTTTTTATTATTATTATTTCGAGCTGTGGTTAAAAAATAACGATATTATTATTGTCAAGCCTTGTAGGTAATCAGTATAAGTGGAACGATTATGTAATTTTTAATTTTAGACAATTTAAATTGTACAGGATTTCTTGGAAAACTATTTTTTCGCGTAAAAAATCAGACATAACTTGCAAAATTTGAAAATAATTAAATTTATTATTACCTTTTGATGAAAGTCGGATAAGATATTGTGAGTCTCCTTAATGTCGGCTTGCCTTAAGTTAAAAAGTTTCTGGTACATTAGCGACTGGCACCATAGACTGTAAAAAAAAATAAACAAAACATTAATTGAATATTTTTTAGTGAGAGAAATTTTGTATCAAATACAAAAGAAAAACATGTACTGTACTCACTTTAGTATGCGTAATTTTATATGTATGTCATTTTCAGGTAGTTCACTCTGATTCTGAAACTTAGTTGCAATGAACCTGAAAAAATAATTTCCATTAGCGAAATGGTCTACAAAAACTAATCAATTTTACATGTTCCTATATGAGAATACTTACTTAATTATAGATAGAGTATCCCTGTACATTCTATAGGCAGCTCGCTCAGATTCAGTAGATGCCTCCATAGCGGCGCCTGTAAGAATGAAGTAGATCGCACCTTCGAGATAGAGTAAACCTTGCGTAGTGACGTCGCTCTCTTCGTCGGCACTATGCTTTAACCTCTTCGCCTCTGCCAAATACTGCTCTTGAAAGCTACGTCAAAAAAATCATACCATTAGAATATAAATACATTATGCATTAAATACGTAAAAAAAATGATTTAGCACTCTATAAATTACCTGTCTAGGTCTTCTGATACATCGTTAGACGTATGGAAGTGAGAATAGAAGATGCGTTGTGGCGGCATGGGTTGCATCATGCCCATGTCAACTTTCTCTTCCCGCTCGTGGTTTGTCGGCTGAACGTCATTATGCTATGCGACAAAGTCGTAAAAAATTAATATACCAAGCATATTATTATAGCTAACAGACAAAGTGAAAACGTTGATGCGAAACTTTTGGATTGTAAAAGAGATAAAGACGAAGAGCATAGAAATGAATTCCCTTTATAAATGTTATCAGCCAAATTTTTAAATAATCGGCTACATCTTCACATTACAATTACAATCAAGAAAATACCGTTTGGAAAAGAAAATTCGATAAAGTATAATTATTTAAAACTTCCGATTCGTGCGCTCACACGAATAAGTAATAATCGCAGCTGATGGAGAACCGAAGGTAAATCAATCTTACCTGATTAGCCGAAAACCGTGCGACGGTTTCTTGCTGCTCTTGGTGCTTCCTCTTGCGTTTCTTCCTCTCCTCCTTGCTCTCCTTGACCTTGGCATCGAGCGAGCTCACGGTACTCAAGCTCGACGCCGAACTGCAGCTGTCTTTACGTTTTCGTTTGCCGCTAGTGGCCACCTCCATAGAGTTCGTCGCCTGTGCACTGTTAACGCTAGCACCAACGCCACTGTTACACGCACTCTCACTACTGGTCGCGCTCGAGCTCGCGCTCAGCTTCACGTCACTCGGCTTATTATTGTCCACGAGCTCACGGTCAGCCTTGGCGACGCGGCTGCTGTTGCTGGCTCTGCTGCTGCTGCGACCGACGCCGCTACCGCTGCCACCGACGCTGCTGCTGCCGCCGACGTGGCCGCCACTGTTGCGGCCGTGTTTCGGGGGTATCACCGCCGAATCGCTATCCTCGGCCGCTACTCGGCCTGACATGTTTCCCGACTCGACTATTTCACCCTCCTCTGGCGTCGAAGGCCTCTGTGATTGATTTTGAGACAACGATCCGCTCGACGATTGCCTATTGAATGGAACAAAAAAGCACGCGATTAGTTCGTTCGCCGATTCTAAGAGAATCGTTGGATAATATTGTCTATAGATCGTAGACCTACCTAGAAGACGGCCTGGTGTCGGGCATCTCGGTTCTCTGTCTAATCTCCTGTCCCCTCGACGGCTGAGGCACATGATCCAATCTACTGAGATCCAGTCTGACCATCAGCCTCGGTATTCCATTAACGTAAGCAAGAGGCGGTAAGTTGAGCCTCTTCTCCTCCTGCCTCTCGATGACAGGCTGCTGCTGCTGCTGTGGCTGTTGTTGCTGCTGCTGCTGCTGGTACACTGGTACCTGGACAGGCGGTGGGGCTTGGACCACGGGAGCCGGACGCTTGTACGGGCTCTCGCTGCCCGTCGGCGTATTCTCCTCCACGTAGATGCCGCACTTGCCACCGCCTTTGCCTCCTTTGCCGCCCTTGCCGCCCTTGCCGCCCTTGGCGCGCGAGTCAAAGAACAGGCGACGCAGTGCGCTTTTCTTGTTGTCTTGCACTTGGCCGCCCGACTCGTCCTGCAGTTTCACTGCCGGCGGACTATTGTCGCTGTCCGAGTTCTCGGGCGACGTTGTACGTGTGGGTGGTGCTCGTGGCCTTGGCTGTACTCGTGCCACCTGTTTCGTTAGAAATTCAAGATCGTTTTGATTAGTTGTTGGTGCTAGAGGTTTTTGGCGGGGTAAACTTAGCTCAGACGCTTTGCTCTTTTATTTTTTATTAGGAGCTCGTTTTAGTCAGTCTGCGTTGAGACTTCGGCTTTTTGTTTTTAATCCTTTGTCAGTGCCACTTTCAAACAGGTAATGTACATGGTTCATTTATAGGTATTATATTCGCTTTTATTATCGTTACTTGAGATTAATTTTTTAAATTTATGGTATGAGAGTTCGAACTACCGATTGATATAGCCATAAAAAGATTCGAATGATTTACTTGTGAGCTTCTAAAATATACTTTTACGTTAGCAGTATTTGATGAGCAGGTTCATTTTATCTTTAAACAATGCATTTCTAAATTTTGAGAATATTTAAAAAAAATAAATAGACGTTCTGATTATATAAATTTCAATATTTATCTACTCAATTTTTTTTCAGAAATGAATGAAATGGAAATGATTTTGATTTTATGATTATTGATATTAAAATGGCTAAAAATCAGTTTGATTCGTGTCTTTTTGATATATTAATTTGTATTTAATAATATTTTCAATAATTACTTTACAAAATCTCATGTTTCGCATTAAAAGTATGTAACAACATTAATATAATCTTAATGATAAAATAAATAAATAGAAAATATTACTTTCATCTTTTAAAGTCATTATACTTATTTAAGAGAAGAACGTTTCTATATATTTTAATGTTAGTTTAGTATTCCTTAACGTGCAAAGATTATTTATAGCCATTAACCATAAAAGTCTTAAGACTATTCAGGTTTTGTAAATAGGAGAACACGAAAGATGTCTGGCGAATCCATAAAGATATTTCAGCATCTTTTACTTTAAAAGTGAAATGATGAAAGAAGTCATGCTTAAATTCGATATATCTAAGCAAAATAATAGAAAAATAAACTACAGTACAAAATTGAGTAATGCCTATAAGAAAATAATTTATCGAGCTAAAAATATTTCTTACTCACATTACCATATGACAAGAAATATGTTTACTTCGATGAAATCATGCAGCGAAAGACTGAGAAATATCCATTGCCCTCGGACTGAGAAGATGTCTTTACTTTATCGATTAACGAACAAAAATTTTCAAATTCCAACTGTTTTTTGTACATTGAAAACCTAGCGTTTCTCAATTAAATTTGAATTTTGTTCTAAAATTGACACAATCGATCCAAGTACGAGGACAAGAGTAAGATTTAAATGGAATGAAAGAAAAGAACTGTACGAACCTTGCGGTTAGTCCTCATGGCAACCTCCGACTCGCTGTCCGACTCGGAGGGACATTCCGGAGCACTGGTAACGCGGGACCTCTGCCTCCTGGGCTTGAGCTTCTGCGAGCTCTTCTTCTTGTCCTGCGCTTTCTTTGGCGACTCGCTCAACTTGCCACTCCTCTTGACCGACAACCTGTTCCAGGAAACATCGTCGTCCTGGCTACGTTTGCCGCGTCTGTGCTGCCTCTCCTCGATCTCTTTCTCCTCGTCGTCCTCCTCGCTGGTCGACACACTGAGCCTCGACTTGTGATGCCTCTTGTCGCTCATAGAGGAGGTCTGCGATCCGGATCTCCTGCTCGGGTGAGCGACGACGGGTGGCGGTGGCGGCGGCGGCAGGGCAGGCGTGGGCTCGGAGTCCGAGTCGCTGTAATGTCGTCCGTCGCTGCCGTCGTCGCTGGTCGTAGTGGTGAGTACCGGCTTGGAGATCGGCTGCTTCTTGCCACGACGCGTCGGACTGGCCGTCGTCGATGTCTGACTCGTGCGCTGCCTGTTACGCTTGGCTGGCGCTTTGCTGCTGCTGCTGCTCGTAGCTACTGCTGACTCCTCGGGAATCAGAGACGCTGCCGCCGTGGCAACAACTGCTGCTGCCTTTGGACTCTTGTCGGTCTTGCGTGGACGGCCGCGTTTGCGCACGTCCGGAGGCTTAGGTTTTTCTAGCTGCACCTGTGAAATTTCGAGAAGCCAACGTTACGACTTTTTTTTATACTTCTTATACTCTTCGCAATGCGTTTTAAAATAAGATTTTTCATCGTCGCGAAATGACTTTAAAGAGAAAAAATAGGTAGGACGATTATTATGGATCACTCGATGCGACGAGATATTGCATTTTGAACCGCATCGTATTATATTCGTTCACCGCGTTATTGCTATATTTGGATTCATGAAGTGTCTGCGTATCGGGCTCCACCACTTGTTCGATTTTATTGAGATTTAATAGGGGGATCGTACTTTTTTTTTCTTTTTTCTTTTTTTCTTTTTTTCTCTCGATTGTATAGGGTACGGATCGATGGCTGAAGTTATTTTCAGAAACTGATACGAACGTATAGATAGCCCTATATCCGATATATGATTACTCTCAGTGCCGGTGATGGAGATTCTATTTAAAAGTCCAGAAAATGCGGATACGATAACGGAAACGGATTAAAAATGAAAACATCTCGAGCATTCGCAAAAGCTTAAAATACTACTTTATTTAGAGCGATAGATTCAAGCGAGGGAATAGAAGTTGGTCTTTACCTGAGCCCTGGGCGGCTCCTTGGCCTTGTCGACGTCGCTCTGCTGCTCGCTATCGCTCAAGCTGCTGAGCACCGCCGAGGCACTGCTCCTGTTCCTCTCGAGCTCCCAGTCGTGATGCTGCGAATGCCTCGAGGAGCGTCTCTCGGGCATCGTCTCGCTCTTCTGCTGCTGCTGCTGCTGCTGCTGCTGCTGCTGCTGCTGCTGCGGCTGCGGCTGCGGCTGGGGCTGGGGCTGTTGGGGCTGTTGCAGCTCGCGCCTCGCCTCCTCCTTCTTCTTGCTGGAGGCAGCGGCACTGGCGGTCTGGTCCGGCTGCTCGGCCTTGTTGAAGAACGAGCTGAGGTTCCAGCGCGGCTTGGACTCCTCGACCGCGGGTGGCGGCGGTGGCTCCTCGGCTACCTCGTGGGGCGAGACCGAGGGTGGGGTAGTCGGGCCTTTCGACGTCTGCGCCGTGGAACTGGCGTTGGTCGCTGGCTCGTCCTCCTCCGAGTCGTCGCTACTGTCCGAGCCCGAGTCCGAGCCCGAGTCGGACGACGAGGAGGCGCTGCCCGAGCTCGCTGGCGCTTCGCCTGTGTCGTTGCAGGAGACGGCATCGATTAGGATTGTGAATTTTGCTTACGAGGGACGGGGATGGCTTTTGTTCTCTTAACGCGGACTTTCGATTGGCATTTCTCGGCTTTTATTGTAGGGAGGTTGTACCAGGTTGATCGGTGACTCAATTTGAATATTGCAACTTGTGCGTTCCACTCAGCGTTAAGTATGAAGTCCCTTTTAACGTATCATCCAATCATTGAAAAACTTTTACTCTACGACTATGCTTTTTTTCAAATTCACTGTTTCTCTCGAAAGGAGTCCTTTACAAACACAACGCAGGGAATCGAGGGACACGAGTGTCGCCCGACACTTACCGGGTGGGCTCGGTGGTCTTTGGTGCATGGTATTGACGGCCGGCTCGTCGTTCGGACAGTTTGGGCCGCGTCTCATCTGGTTCTGAGCCACAGGTCGGGGATTCGGTTTCGCCGGCGCGTGCATCTGGCCTCCGTGCGCCTGTTGCTGCTGCTGCTGCTGCTGCTGCTGCTGCTGCTGCTGCTGCTGCTGCTGGTGGTGGTGGTGGTGATGCATCAGTGGCTGCATCGGCGGCTGCATCAGGCTCGACGAGTGCTGCTGCTGTTGCTGTTGCTGTTGTTGCGGTTGCTGCTGCTGAATAGGCGCAGGTGGCCCCAGAGGCGAGAGCAGGCCGTCCGGGGACATGCCCATGGGTGACATCGGTGCCATTAGAGGTGGGGCCGATGCCATGCTCGGGATCAGCGGGGCCGTCAGACTGTGGATGCAGAAATTCCTATTACTGTAGCAGTACAGTCCCTGACTCGTAGCGGCATTGCAGCAAGACGCGTGACATTTGTCATCGAATAACGAATTGCCTCAGGCGCTCTGTTCGCGCGTGGATTTATTTCGTTAGCTATATACGATGTTTTACAGAGTGCACGAGCAATCTGTTTATCGCTCACGAGCATCCCTGCATAGTTCGATGCGTACCGCGATCTTGTCTGCACTATAATCACGAGAGCGAGCCTAATTAAGATTTGAGCGAGTTCGAAATTAATAACTCAATCGCGGCGGCGTAATATCTGCTGATTGTTATTTTTCTCTCTTTCCGTGCACACACAGCTTTATCCATTTATCGCTGCGGCTCGTTGTCGTCGTCGTCGTGGTCGTTGCCGAGCGAAGGGAGTCTAATGTTAGCCGGCGCGCGCGCACAGAGATACTCGATCGTATAATAATAAGCCGTTCACGTGTGTGTGTGTGTGTGTGTGTGTGTGTGTGTACGCGCATAATGAATCGATATAATACGCAGCTCTTTTATTAATCCGCGGGACGCGCTGAGGCTTGCGTGCACGATTCGCTTTGGCTTTTTCTGGTGTGCGATTCAGGTGAGATACTACTCGTTCCTTCTATTGTTTGGTACAATAACTTTTTTTTTGTTCCCGAACGCGACGCGATTTAGCTGCGAAAGGCATAAAGTGTGTGTGTAACGTGGGATACTTACTCGACTGACATGGCATGAGGACTACGTCCGTCCCTTGTCGGCCTTGGGGGTGCGGCCTAAAATCATCGAAGACAGGATCGTTAGATCGCCATACGTTTAAAATATATTTGTTTTTAATTTGTTTAATGTTACGAAGTTTACCTTGAGGGCTTCCTCATCCTCGCTGTCTTCTGAAAGGCTCAAGTCTCGCTCCAAGTCACTGTAATACAAAAGAAAATGTATTCGTCAAAACATATGTATTTATTTGAGAAATGGCGAGTTTTTGTTTAGTATACAAAACGAGTATTATCAGCGATTGACATTGAGCAATAGCTCAGATAACGTTGAGCACCGAAAATTTTAATAGCTGGAACTATAATGCTAATTGTCGATTAAAATTTAAAATTTCTACGAAAATAAAAGGCAATGTAAAATCCGTACTATTGACCTTGCAAAGCTTAACAATTTTATCGCAGCGATAACAATCTTTTCCAAGCGATACGATATTTAATAAAAAAAAAAAAGGAAAAAATAACTGGTTATTATACTACGTTACGTATCTGCGTGAACATCGTTAGATAATAAAAAATAACGTTTCAATAAAGACTTTGAAATACCTGACGAACAACTGTGTAATGCGGTGCAATGTATAAGGAATGAATTATTTACATTTATACATTTTACTCCACGCTTATTCATTATTTCAAATAAAGCTCGTAATTATTAATAGATCGACTTGAGATGGGAACTCATGGAGACGAGTACTGCTCGCGGCGGCGCGTTTTCACAGACTGACCGCAGTCTTCGCGTAGTTCGACAGAATGCAGTTTCTACAAAGTGGATTATGGAAGGGATGCAATAAACAACACATGGGTATCTTATGCTCCTACAAAGTATAGATAAAAAAGGTACACAGTAAACATCCTGTGGAAATGTCGTCGCCTCGAATTTCGGCACAGGCATGTGTATACGGAATGTGTAGGAAAACTAAGTAGACCCTTCTTAGAAATGCATACAAAAAATACCCGCTGTTTATATACATAAATTATGGATCTATAAACTAGAAGAAAGGCTACGTTATAAGAGAGGTTCGCAAGAGGCTAAACACAGTACAACGTCTCACTCATAAGTAATAGTTCTTTTTCCATGACTAATTCAAGTATATGTTTATGTTAGGCGTATATATGTATATACTAGTGATTCGATTGAATATAATCACAGCGCGCGTATTGCAGCAATTAACGCAGCGACGGGGAGGGGGATAGGAGCGAGGGGGG
>UELU01145788.1:85688-96723 GCA_900490025.1 Megastigmus dorsalis
GAGGGGGGCGAGGGGGGGGGGGAAACACAGGGAACATCGCGAGAAATATAATAATGCGCGGGTATTACGATGAAAGCTGCGAAATATAATCGAGAAGAAAGTTGATGAAAATTCCCAGCATTAAATAATACCACCTTCGAGAACTTATACGAACATTTAAGTGTAGACAATGGAAGTGAAGATTTTTTCGTAACAAGACACATATTATAAGTTTATATAAAAGAATTTCGATATAATTAATCCGCTTATTAGAATTTAGTGAAGTACTGCAATGTGTAATACCAGGTATTTTGGTGCAAACAATAGAAAGGAAATTGATTTTGAATCTGAGTGACAGAAATTTCATGAAGCCTTGATACTCGAATAATGTTACAGAGACTGCAGGGCGTTAATTTCCCCTTGGTCGCGCGCGCATATCGTTAACCACCATGCGAGTCCGATCGTTAACGTCCGAGCCCAAAATTTTTCCAACTCTTTAAAAACTCGCCAATCTTCGACTATCTTTCCAATCCAAGCTAAACGCGTTCCAATCATCGAAATGGAATAAAAAACAAAGGAAGCCCGAGGAAAAGGCAAAGAAAGGAGTAGAAAATAAAACCGCACCGTAAACTGATTCGCTAGCCACTAAAAATTCCGCTCTATCGGATCGCCGCGTGTACCGTAGCGGTAGAGGAAGTCGCCTCTGCTGCTGCTGCTACTGCTGTCGTCGTCGTCGCTCGACCCTCGGAAAAACCGGTGCAAACACACACACACACACACAGACAGTAGCTCTTCTCTATCTCTCTCTCTCTCTCTACATTACAATGCGCGTTACAAAAGAAAAAGAGAGGTGCACAAAAGGCAGAAGCTCGCGCGTGCGTAGCCTAGCAAATTGGATGTGTGTGTGTGCGTGTAGAAGCAGTAGCGGCGAACAACGGGTGAATATGTAGATTTCGAGGAGGAAGAGAGGGGGAGGAGCAAGGCGAAAAAAATTCTCTAGTGCACGGGTCTGTGCCGTGTGTGCACTGGCACACGAGGAAACAAGTATAAGCTGTGTGTAATGTTAGATGTGTGTTATATACGGGGAGGGGAAGGGCAGATGCGGCATTGGGTTTCGCGCAAGTTTTTTTTTTCGCGCGCAACGGAAAATGTACGAGACTACGACGACAGGACGAAATCCCCCTCTTTTTTGCGTGTATGATATGAGTATAGAGTCTCGAGTTTTGGCGATGGTGTATATCTACTCGTTGATCGATCGCTCGTTACGATCGAATTTATATATACTATAATAAACGATTTCCGCACACACACACACACACACACACAGGCAATTCTCGCACCTGGCATAGTAGCGATAAAACGCGGCCGGAGAGATTCTTTTCATTCGCTCGCGCATATAACACACAGAGGGAGAAAGAGAGAGAGAGACCAAGAAGAAAGACAAGCGAGTGTAAGATCGACGAGTATTCGATGGGTATGAGGTTAGAATAAAAGCGTAGAGAGAGAGAGAGAGAGCGAGGGAGAGAGATGGGAGAAGAGTCGCGAGGAACAGGTAGACAGAATGCGCGAGGAGCTGCCACCGCTGCACCAACACGAAAGAGAGCAGAAAGAAGAAGAAGAAGAAGTCGAGTAGAGAAAAGAGAATATGTGCACGGCGAGAGAGAAGGTCGGCGAGAGAGAGCCTTAGGACATCGACCTCGTCGTCGTCGACTTCTCTCTCTCTCTCTCTCTTTCTCGGGTACGCGGCTCTATCCGACTTCGTGTCCTACGTCCTCTTAGCCAGTTGCACACGTACCTGCTCAGCACAGTCCCTCCTCTTCTCTCTTTCTCTCTCTCTCTCTCTCTTTTTCTCTCTCTCTCTCTCTGTGTCTCTCTGTGTACACCACTTTCTCGCTCTTTCTCTCCAACGATCGTCGCTGCGTCGCCGCTACCGCTGCTTTTTCGGCGAGCGTGCAGATGTTTCACTCGGAAATGAGTGAAAAAGGAACTTCTGAGAGTATGCGATTCTCTTCTTTTGCTCAAAGGCCAGGCTTTCCGTACTTTATGAAATTACAAGAAAAGAGTGCGTGCTCTTACTCGGTCGAGCGCTCGGCGCATAGAGAGCTAGAGAATGTTCAGTCTCCATTAGAAGAGCCCCGTGAGCGCATGAAAACCGTGATATCACTGTAATTTCTCGTGCTCCACATATTCGAATGCTGCAGCTATGCGCTAATCCTTTTCAGATTTTTTCACCGCGACAGCAGCAGCAGCGGCTCAAAGTCAGTCGCTATGGTCTCTGTGACGATCGGGGGGTCGGGGGGGAGAGAGGGTTGGAGCTTCCGGTCACGTTAATCAACGTAATCTGAAAGGGGCGCGTGAGTTTTGACCCGCGTACGAGTTCGCTGCGATGCTGCGCGTAGGGCGACAAAAAAAAAGAAGCTACGTCCGACCGGCTCCCAGTCGCAACTACTTATAGTAGGCTTGTAAGCCGATTACGCTGGATGCGATATTTATTTTCGAAGGATCAGGTGTCCAGCATTGCGTGTTACATATTAGAGCTGTGTTTATACATCGATAGGTGATTGGAAACGGCGAGCATCACGAATTGATTTATCGAATTCCGAAAAACTTGCGATATGCTGAGAACGAAAAATTGCTTTTCGCCATACTGAAAATTTCGTTGTGTCCGCGGTATACCAAGCAAGAGTCGATCGTTAAAAGCCCGCCATAAAGTGTACGCAACGAGAGAAAGAAGAAAAAGGCGTATATGTACAGCAACTAATAAATCGAGCTCGGTCGAATTGCCTCGGCGGCGCGACGCGACCAAACTTATATTCATCCGACAATCTTGCTAGCGCAGCGTATACGGCGGGCACACACAGGCTCTCTCAAACAATATTTCCTCCTCTTCCTACTCCTCTTTATCCCTTCTCCTCCCCCCCTCTCTCTCTCTCTCCCCATACGTTTCGCGCGGAACAGCGGCAGCATCTCTCGCGACATTTGCCACGGCGCTTCTGGTCTCTCTCTCTCTAGTCGCGGCGCGCGCTTGGAATGCAGAGGGAGATTCTCTCTCTCTCTCTCTCTCTCTGTGCTGTTATATACCTTCGACGTGCGTGCCGCGGCTTTTGAGGTTAGGTTGGACCGCCGCCGCTGCTGCTGCTGCTGCTGTCGGAGTGCGCTGCAATCGATACGCGCGCAGGCCCTTCGGCGTATATCTACGTACGTTATGGAGCGGTTGTATACCATCCTTTTTTTTTGTGTTATCGGGATTTCGGGGAGTCTTCATATGTGCATCGGGTTGAATTTGATGATGCCGACTCCGCGGTTTTCGATTAAATTTCGCCGGCGTATCTCTGGTAAATATAGCATCGGCTTACGTTATTAATTATCCGTGCTTAATTAGCCTCGGCTGTTCATCCGGAAAAGCGGTGCACTTTCAGCAAAAGCATCTTCCGCGATTTTTAATCCTATAATATATATATATACATATAGAACAGAATTACGGGTGAATGTTGCGGTCAGCTTTGTTGCAGCGACGGCCAGTGCACGCGCCCATATAAAGTTTTTGCTCGCATACGATGTATTCGGAGAGGGATTTTTCCTCGCTACTTCTTCTTCGGTCTGTTAGCCACGATTAAGGAGGTAAAGACGATTTAATCGGACGCGGGCTTGAGTGGGTACGAGCATATATACGTGTTTGGTCGCGAAATCTCAATATAATACGCCGCGTTTGCGCGTCTCCGATGGATTCGCGCTGGCGTTTTTTTCAAAGGAGATATGTGGGTCGATGTGCTGTACTGCAGGCTCGGAAATATAATAATATGGAATAGAGAGAAAAAGTTCTTCTGTTTTCAGCTGTTGAGTATAGTGCATTTGAGTAATGAGAAACTTTTACTTTCCAAGATTTCGAGCCGTGCGCGCTCAATTAGTTTAATTAGTCAGCGTGCAAACGTATTCTAATGTGGATCGAGAAAATTATCTTCCAACACCTGCTATTATTCCATCGCTCGCGTTACTGCCTAGACTTGAACGAAAACCTCTCGTAGCTCGACAACGGTTTGGTCAAAAATTTTCTCAAAATATGTGTCACCATAATCGCAAACGAAGCGGAAGAATAACGCGAGCGCGGAAAAGCAGAAAGAAAAAACACTTAAAATATACAGCCAACCTGTTGACGAGGGAAGCGGGAAGCGGGGAGAGGGGAGTTCGGACCTTTTACATTTTTCCGCTGGTGGCACGCGACCGCATAGCTACTCTAAACCCGTTCGCTCATCTGCTCTCCTTTCCACTTGGAAAAGTTAATAGTTCAGGCAAAAATCACTTCGGAAGAGAAGCTCGAGCGAGCCAACACTTCAGAGCTTCGAGTTTCATTCGATCGAATGCATTCGGCAAATGCACACACTAGGTATGCATACGTGTGTATGTGTATGTGCGTACGTGTGGGAAATTAATCTCCCGCGGTAATTACAATTTTTGAAGGACGGGGAATGTGAAATCAAATGACCTGCGCGTCGATTATCTATCGACGATTGCAAAAAACTAATTTCTGACCGTTGCGATTGCATTTTTACGGAAAGCCAAGTAAAAATCTGCATCGATTAGGAAATTATACGATAAATACGTATACGAGAAAAACTAAATCTATTGTCGCGCAGCGGCAGCGAGACAAAGTACAGTCCAATCGAATTCGACTCGGTATAGCTGCGAGCGGGACGAAAAAAAAAGCGAGCGACCGCGAAACAAAAGCAAAAGTGATCGATAGGCTTGTTGCGGCGTCGGACGCGCTCTTCGTCACCGAATAATAGGAAAAAATAGAAGCTACGTCCATAATCTTTTACTATACATGGCGTCGCGTATATACATTCCGAGTTGATCATGCAACTGGTGAAATTTTCACTCCAATCCGAAATAATCAGGAGAATTTTCATTTAACGTCAATGCGTCTCTAACGAGATTTTCATATAAAATTATTGGGTGCGACGCACTTTTAAATATCCAACTTTTCAAAAGCTTTCGCCTCGCGGAATCCCGACGGCCTAATTAAACTATAACTTCTTTTTTTGTTCAAATACATCACCAGATGCAAAAGCGTGCAAAGCTTCTTTAAGACAATCACTTTTCGAGCAGGAGGCTTCGAAAGAGCACGTCCATCGCTTTTAATTGCAATTACAAAGTTCGGCTCGCGGCAAACTTTCTGTAATACGCTATATAGAAGCACACAATGAAATACAAATCGACCTTCTTACCGCGCGCTTTATATACACACGTAAAATCAGCATTTTCAATTCCCTCGTCGAGCGCACTCTATTATCCTTCGATCAGCGAACCACGTCGCCCCCGTAAAAAGCATGCATATCCCGCACGGAAATCCCGCGCGCGCATCGCAATTAATTCCACGTTAATTAAACGAAATGTGCGCAGGGTATAGGGTGTTTAATAACAAATGAAATCGGCTCGCGGCACGAGAGAAATGCATCTTTATGGGCATGCGCAACACAGCGGGTCCAAAGCGCAGATATTAAAAAGCGAGGAAAATATAGAAAAAAGAAAGAGAAGAGAGAGAGAGAGAAAGAGAGAGAGAGAGGCGAGTCTGGCAACGGTGGCTAATGAGAAAATGAGAACGAATGGAGTAGCGGCGGGGAGGCCGCGATGAAAATGCGGCGAGGAGAGAGAGCTGAAAGATACAAAAAAGCGCCTCGATGAAAGAGTCGAGCAGATTATTTACACGGCTTCGTTCGGATTCATCGCGATAAACAGATAGCGTTCAACTTCAATTTAATACATAGATAAGACAATCGAAAGACAGTAGCAGCAGCAATTCCCATATATCCATGAAAATAGAGACGTCAGAGGACGTGCAGCAGCAACAAACTCGCGAGGTGGGGCGTGTGGAGGAGGAAATTAGCGATGGGGAGAGAAGATAGAGGACGATGCTGTGCCGGACGCGGGTTGCTGAAAGGTCGTCGACGGCTCTCTCGTATGAATCGCGGCTAATCGTGCGAAGGCATTCGATTCAGTTAGCCGCGTGACGAAGCCGATTAACGCCAGAGCGCTTCGGCTCTTTGTTGCTCGAAAAATCGACGCCCGATTGTTTATTCTCTTCGCTGTCCGTGGTTGTCTGGCAATGTTCAAGGTTTACTGTCCCATAACTACGGTTGAATAATGCTAATTCGATTATTCGATTATAAAATTAAATAGCATAGATGTTTGCTTTTCATTAGAACAGTGCATGCGACGTATCATGACAATGAATAGTAGCTCTCGGCGTTCCCTGTAATACGAATGAAAAGACAGCCATGCGCCGCGCTTCCCTTTCAAGTCTAAAATTTCCATCTCTAAAAAACATTAATGACGCACGCGCTCGCCACGTCACAACTGCACGTGTGTGCAGTCAAGGCAGTCGCCGCGCGTGCAAATGAGAGCCGCGTGCGAAGAGAGCGAGCGAGAGAGAGAGAGAGAGAGAGAGAGAGGGGGGGGGGGAATAAAACGAAAAGGTGAAAGAAGAGATACGTGTGTGTATATATACGTACAGGGAAAGATAAAACAAGTGCGTGGCCTCTCCTTCCTTTGTTCCTACGTACATAGCGTTCGACGCGGATAAAAAGCCCAAGTTTAATTTCCAACTATTTTAACGTGATTTGGAAGGTTCGACCGTCTCTGTGGGAAAAAGTTAGCGCGAGTTCGATATTTGAATTGGAAAAGAGCTGTGCGCGGTGCTGCAGTTTCGCCGTGATAAGAGCAGTGACTTTATTCAACGTAAAAGTGACAAGCGTTTATTGAATTTTGAGACGGAAGCATTATTACTTTTACAGTAGGGGCCTAAATATTTTTCGATGAAATTGAACTTTCAATAATTCCATGCGCGAACGATTCTCGCTCCCCTTTTGATGTCGGTGATGAATTCAGTGCCCGAAAGCAAACAGTTTTATAATTATTTGGCTAAATCGAAGATGGACTGCTGCTACAGGAAAAATCGAGTTCAACGACGCGTGAAATATTATACTACGGGACGGTATGAGAGAAAGAGTTCGCAATTATTTGAAAAGCTGCTGCGGTGCAGAGGAACGCGACGCGGACAATAAGAACGAAAAGGAGAGACGCGCGCCTGACGTGAATGTAAATGCTGTGAAATAGACGAGTGAGAGAGGGGGAGAGAGAGAGAGAGAGAGAGAGAGAGAGAGAGAGAGAGAGAACGAGGGGTTGAAGGGAAAATTGAGAGGAAATGCGGATGCCTCAAAACGAGCGAGGGAGATAAATGCGCGCGCGGGTATATATATTCCGCGATCCAAGGGGTAGTTTTGCGGAATGACTCTTTCGCCTCTTCCACCCTCTCTCTGCCTCTCGTACTCTGCAGAAACTAATTCGACTCAGTCATTATTTTATCTCGTGGTTTTTCGCGTTTCCCGTAGTACTTTGGAAAATTGAATTTAGCAAGTCCCATCGGCGGTGAATTTTCCGATGCAAGCTGCTTTGAAAGGAATGAAAAACACGCGCTACTTCTTCTATATACGAGTTAAAAATAAATCTGACCGCCGATAAGAATGTCGGTTTCGCGGGAATTTATGTCATCGGGCCGCCGCGATAAGCAAAAAGTTACTCGACATTACACTAACGATAAACATTTGCAGCTTAGCTACATTGTATTAAAAGAGTGCACGAGTAGCTCTCGTCGAATCGTCCGGCGCGCAACGCGTAAACACGTTAAAAACTGTCGGTCGGATAGAAAAAATCCTTTCATACAGATCGACGTATTCCAGCAACTCCTTTATTCACAAACGAAAGCAAAATCCGAAGCAGGTAAAAATCAACTTTAGCAGGATACGAGAGAAAGGGAGAGAGCGAGAGAGAGGCAACAGCAGAAGAGAGAAAAAAAAAGAAGGAATTCTGTTTTCAAGCTTCTTATCGCGGCTCTTATCTCTCCTCGTTCTATTTCGCGTCGTTCGTTTTTATTCCGTCGGCTATGCCCCGCCGCCGACGCCAAGTTTCTTTATGCGCGCGGTGGGAAGTTGACTTGGTCGCTTCTCTCGCCCTTGCATGCAGAGAGGGAAAGCCGAACGCGCGAAACGCTGAAATATGAACGTGGCTTTTTCCGCGCTCTCTCTCTCTCTCTCTCTCTCCCTCTCTTGCTTTTATTTTTCGAAAAAACGAGGAAAAAGGATAAATCCGGCGCTCAGTCATCTGTCTTTTAGTTGCTAAACATGCATATTTTATTTATCTTCGCGTCTGCGTGTTTCGCGCGAACTACATAAAGAGCAAGTTTCTGTACAGAATGGAAATGATGGCTTGAATAAAATTTACAAGAGAGATTGATTTCTGATAAAAATTTACGAAGCATCGAGAAAAAACAATTTTTACCGCGAAACTCCGCATCAAAAAAAAAGATCCGTAATAATAAAAGACACAAGAAAAGCCGATATAAATACACGCGCGCCCACGGCGATGATGGCAATTCAGCGGCTTTCTCCAAAATCCCATTCCCTCCTATTACCCGAGCAACACAGACACAATCTTGTCGGCGCCGCGTTCGAGAGAGAGGAAAATAGAGAGAGAGCAACGATGTAACCGGTAGATGAGAGAAAATGAAAATCGATCGTCAACAGTCGTCCAGCTAGAGAGAGAGAGAGTCGAGTGAGCCACCCACAAAACAAGCCCTGTCCGTAGTTCTCTTTTTTCCTCTGTATACGCCGCTCTCTCTCTCTCTCTCTCTCTCTCTCGACGTTTTGCCGAACGCATTCAATACATGCCACCGCCAGTGGGTTGTACGTATATCTCGCAAAAGGAAAAAGAGACGGACGATACAGCAAGTAAAACGAGGAAAAAAAAAATTAGTGGATCGGACGATGCACTGGGTTGGGCAATTTTCGCGTGTATACATCCTTGGATCGATATCTGCCCCGATATTCCACGTTGAAAGTTCGTTATTTTTTCGAGAGGGGGGGGAGGCAAGGTATATTAATATTTCGATTCAGGCCGAATCTTGCTGCCGATGCACTGCAGCAAACAAAAGAAATGGCGAATTCCAAAACATCACCTATACATCGCAAACATTCGATCGCATCCAAGTCAGACAATCTGACACACAGTATACACACACACACACACACATAAGCACATACACTCCGGACAGTGCGCAACAGATAAAAATTACCAGCTACCGAACAACGGACGCGCGGGCACCGTCAGACAAAACAAGAGTAAAGAGTGAAATAAGCGCGAGCGCTCGACTCGCGCAGCAAAAAGGGCTGAAAAATGAGGCATAATGCTGAAATTGATTCGCGCGCGCGCGCGCGCGGCTCGGCAGCGGTGGCGGTGGGACGGCGCGCGGTGCAGCGGTCGGTGACCCCCGGAGGGCTACACACATAGCTACATATAGCAGCTCGCCGTCGTGTAGTCGTCGCCGATGGAGCGGAACGCCAGCGCCAGTTCTCTCTCTCTCTCTCTCTCTCTTTTATGTAGTATATGCTGCTCTGCCGTTATAGCTGGTATGGACTAGCGCAGGCTCTCTCGCGCGCACGAGCCGCCGACCTACCCTCTCCTTTTATCCTCTTTTTCCGACGGCACGAACCTGCACGCAATCTCTCTCTCTCTCTTTCTCTCTCTCTCTCTCTCTCTCTCTCTCTCTCTTGCTCTCTTCGTGTGCAAGTGTGCATGTGTTCGAGGGATATACAGAGTCGAATTGAACGAGAGGAAAGGGGTGGGTATGTGTGTGTTTGTGCGTTGTGCACATTTTTGGAGTCGAGGGAAAATGTTTGGAGATTCGGGGGTTTTCAGTTGTGTATCGGTTGGGTTCTTGACTGTTTTTTCGACGTTGCCGCTGCTGCGGCTACTGCCTTTTTTTATTATCCAGTAGGAATGAATTTTGAATGTGTATATACTGCAGCTGGTTTTGGATATCTCTCTTTAGCTTTTAGCGTTCGTTAATTCGGAGTTTGAGTGGCGTGTTTATGAAAACGCGATATGAATCTTTATGCCTTTTAACGCACCAGATTTGGCCAGAATCATTTTGTTGATTTTAATCATTTCAATCGAAACATTTATTTTAAAATCGAATGAACTGCAGTTTCAATTTACTATAAAAAAGAACGTTGCTTATTTTGAATAAGAATTTTCCAGGCTGCATAATATCTCGCACCCTTTGCAGATACAGCCGCAAAGTGTTGTATCGCAAGCGCTGACGAGTTAAAAAAAAAACAAAAAAAAACAGTGTCCGGCAGAGGCACGGCCACGAGTTCAATAAACAAATTGCAAAACGAGCAAAAGCATGATAGGGAGAGGGCGAAGCGGTCAATAAAGAAAAGTACCTATAGCGCTAGCGCGAGAGAGAAAAACAAAAAAAAAACAAAAAAAATAAAGAAAGCAAAATGAGCGCATGATAAAGTACGACGGAAGTTTAGACACACATAGGGACGAGTAATGCGATAGACAACGGGAGTAAAAAGGCGAGGCAGCAGCAGCGCAACACACAACCACGCCAATGCAACAGAAAAAAAAACAAGGAAGAGAGGAGGAGAAAATGAAAAAGACCGAAAGATAGAGAGGGGAGTACAGAAAGCTAAAACCGGCAATCGATAAGAGCGTGCCAGACTTTTCCACGCAGAAAACTCTTCCCTCTCTCTCTCTGCGCAGCATATATACCACGCAACCAACACACAACTATCATATCCTTCTTTTTTTTCTCTCCCGCTCTTTCTCTCTCTCTCTCTCTCTCTCTATCCTTATTTTTCCCGCGTCCAACTCGTTTCTTCTCCTCTCCTTTTTTATTCTGTGCGCTTTTTAACGCGCCTTCTTTATCTCATGCGGGATGTAGCCTACCGTTGCTCTTCTTTTTTTTTGCAGCCTACACCACCTTTTTCTCTTTTCGCGGCACAGCAGCGTCCCTTTGCGCTGTGTATTTTTTTTCATTGTGTGTAGGCGTGCGGTTCGCTTACTTAAACGCTTTTCGCTCTTTTTAAATAGGTTAGAAAAGGATAATTCTTGCGGCGTATTGCGATGATTAATTGGGCGAGGTTAATATCGTGGAGGCGACACGGTTTTTATGCGCGCGAGTCGATCGAGAGAGAGAGAGAGAGAGAGAGAG
>UELU01145788.1:96743-130636 GCA_900490025.1 Megastigmus dorsalis
TTTGTATAAGTATACAAAAATGACATAAGAGAGAGAGAGAGATAAAGAGAGAGTGAGTGAGTGAGTTGATTGGTAGGATCGCTGAAATTGGTGGAATTGATTGGGTTGATTGTTAGGATTTAATGATTTTTTTAAAGGGGATAATTGATGCGCGAGCTGTTTTTCACTTTGTGTGTTGCAGTAGTGAAAATTTGTGAGCGAAAGATCGATTTTAAATTTAGCTGGAAACGTTCGTTTTTCGCATTGGTTGATATTTTCACACGGGTGGCTCATAAATTATTAATAACAGTGCACAATCAACGGATAACGTTACATGCGATAAAACGTAGCTTTATGTTTCCTGATAAATAAACTGAGGAATTGATCAAGAGCGCACGATGCATTTAAGGCCAATTCGAATTCATGGGATATCAAGGTAAATCTGTGGAGCGGATCGAAAACATAAGTAGGGAAGAAAGGGATCAATTTAGCAGCGCGCAACCGACTTATCCGCGCGGATCTCCCAGGAAGCAGGAAGGCAGAAAAAAAAAGTTACATCCTCGCGTGAGTTTCAAGGTGGCTCGAGCGCTCCAAACTTTTCTCGCGGTGAATTTAAACGTATATTTATTCAATCTACAAAAACCCCATATCCAATAGCAAAAAAAGTCGACGCGTCCCAATTTTCTCGGGGCTCGACGACGATGCCTCGTTGTAATACATCGCCTCGCGAAATGGCGCGAGAGATATGCACTTGCAGCGTGTGTGTGAGTGTGTAAATGTGCAGTCGGTGATCCCTTATGCTTCGCGCGTCGCTATTCATAGATGCGCTCGTGGCATGCGGAAAACGCGCGTGCGCGTGCACAGCAAGAGGAGAGAGCTGTTTATTGGTCTGTGCAACGAGCGCGTTAAATAAGGGAAAAAGGGGAGGGGGGGGGGAGAGGAGAGATACGTAGGCGCGAAAGTTTCGCGCGATGCCGAGAGTGTATATAAACTCGACGCCATAGCTCGTTCAGCCCTTCTCTCTCTCTCTCTCTCTCTCTCTCTCTCTCTGCCCTTTTTGCCGTAGACTATACGCGCCGTGTGCGAATTATATTTGTCCGATTGGTTTCGGTGTCGAGTTTTTCTGCAGCGCGTCGACGAGGACGACGTGGCGGGTGGTCCGATATCTGGTGCGGACCTATATTTAGTGATTTGGGTGGGTGAGTAATGGCGGTGTAATCTTTTGTGTTTGGGAGCGGGATTTGTTTAGAGGGAAGTCAAGGATTTTGTTGGCTGCAGCTCACGATGAGTTGCGAATTACTTTCGTTCTTTTGTGCAACTTGAATTTTAAAGGTTGCGTGTATTTTTAGTGCATAGGTAATCGAGAATATGATGTCACTTTTATAAAAGAAATCCGTCGTGTATGTCGTAGTTATTGTGTTTGACGATGTATAAAAAAGTAGCTCAAGTACTGTGTGTGTTTCAAAAAGTAATGAAAATCGCGTTGAAGACACGCGAAAACTCAAAACGGCTGCGGAAAAGTCAAAAGGCTACCCATATTCCGCGAGCACGGTCGCACATACGGACCCGCAAACAAATCCTTGCTGCACCAAAAAAAAAAGAATGGAAAAAAGCACAGTATCAAAAAGCAGACAAGAAGTAAACATCTCTCCGCGTCATTTCCCCCAAAAAAAAGAGAAGAAGAAGAAAGCAGAAAAAGCCTTTCTACCCAGTTTAAGCTCAACGCAAAAGACACGTAAACGCGGTTAATTAAACGCTCTACCCGTACGAAACGACTTACCTCCCTTCTGTCTCTGCCTCTCGCGAAAATACGAAAACAAACAAACACATATATTCATATTCATCTGCGAATAAAAAAAAAGCAGGGCCACCGCTGCCGCAGCGCAAGGTTTGCGTGAAAAAGGCTTTGAGAGGGTCGGTAAATCCTGTGAAGCTTCGTGATCCCTGATCCGGCTTAATCTTCACCGTGAAGAGAGAGAGAGAGAGAGAGAGAGAGAGAGAGAGAGAGAGAGAGTCAAAGCCTTGGCTCGAGTCGAGTTCGCGCGGGCGCGCGCGACGCTAGTTTTTGCAGCTAAATGAATTTGTAGCCTCCCTCCCACCACTTTCCTAGCGGTTTATAAAGTGCATTCAAAAGAGAGAGAGAGAGAGAGAGAGAGAGAGGGGAGGTGGAGTCGTCGTCAACGTCGTCGTCGCACACTTTGCTCATTAAAAAATGCAAATCCTTTCAATCGAGGGTATGTGTAGGCTCGATATGCGCGTAGCGTTGAATATGTTCGGTTTTTATTTTTTTAAAAAAAAGAAACGCTTTTCTTGCTGTACACGGTTTCATTAATTTTCGTGAAAGAGTGGGAAGATTTTTGTTAGTACGAGGGAAAGATTTTCTTTTCTAGTACGGTTGATTTCTCAGGGGGAAGGGGGGGGGGGAGGGTGTCGGTATAGGTTGCACAATAGGGATGCGACACTCGAGGATAATTGAAAAATCCTCGAGGCTCTTCCCTCGATCAACTCGAGGCAAATGAAAACGCCAATTTCGTGTGACGGTGTATCGCTGGTTTCTTTCCTTTGTGGATGTGAATTAACGAACCGCTAGTTTCGTGCGACTAGCTATAAGTTTTTATTGGCGGTGAATTAACGATTGGCGTTGTTTAGAGAGAAACTTGAGTGAAAGTTTCGAATCTAACCCAGGACTCTTTTAATTCGCAAATAAGCAAGTAAAAGCCCGTATTTTACGGAATTACACAGCTCATGAATGTTTCAGCACCGAAATCCCGGCTCGCTTTACCCCCGAAAAATTCTGCGCAACCCTCTTCATACGAAAAATCTTCCCGTGCCCGATTAAGCCTCAAATACTTAATCAACACACAGCGAACGACGGGAAAAAGCGAAAAAACACATAAGCTGCAACAGCTTAAACAAATTATCGACTTTCTATTAGCGCGGGGACTTTTTAATTAACGAAAAATTCCCGGTCCAACGGTGTCGATATCTCCGAAAGCTCGATAAGTCGGAGACCAGCGAAGAGATCGAAATTAATTCAGCGTGCGCTCATAAAAGCTGGCGGGGCGGTATAGGGGCGAGGAAAGATTATCGGACTCGGGCAGTAGCAGTTATATAGCTTATACCCTCCCGAAGAATGTATAATTAATTTCTCCTTTGATAGATAGATTAATGGTCGTTAGTTTGAGGCTTTACGTACGGGCGCCGCTTTCTTCCCTATCTCGCGACTATTTTCTTCAGCTTTTCCGCGCACTTTTTTTCCAAGAGTGCGAGGCTTTTGTTACGTAGGATGAAATAATGACTTATTTACGCGCGTAACACCTTTTGATACTGAATCGATTAGTTAAGAAACCACGCCTCTCTTTTTGACTGTAAAAATTATTTTCTTTATGTTCGATTTATGACGAAATAAAATGATAGGGCTTCATAAAAACAATGAGCTCTAGTTACTACGTAAAAATCCTTTCGAAAACACTGTTACGAGTTTCTCGCTTTATCGAGTCACAGTCACAGTCAAATTCTCCGAATTCTCTTTTATAAACTTTCGCGAAAAAGTGCAGCGATACAACTTAATAATCCACATTTTTTTACGATCAAAATTAAATAGTTAACTGCGAATCAAAATTGACGGTGGTTATGGTTCTCAGCTGTTGCTCGTCAATTTTCTGCTTTCGAATTTTATGCCTCGAAGAATGCGATTTATTTTCCGGTCCATTTGAGTCGCTTCGGAGCGCGAAAAAAACACAGAGTCGAGAGAGTAATTAAATTTAACTCGTGTAGTTGAAAATGATACTTACGCAGACAGTCGGTGAGTGTGCCTTTCTCGCTCTGAAACAAATAAAGAAGAACTTTCGTTAACTCGATTCGCTATAACATTGTTTTTGATTTTTAGCTATATATATATATTCGTTATAAATTCTTTAAAAGGCATTTTTTAACCAATGGCGTTGATCGATTTCATAAATAAATGAGATAACAGAAATTGCACCGAGTACAAATTCATCAATTTGGTAAATACTTTACTCGGTCATTTATTCAGTGGATACATGAACGTAATAACATTTGTGCACTAAAGTCTACTTTAAAAGCTTCATCTACATTATGCATTAACATACAAATTTATTATGAATAAAATTAAATAAAAGTCTGGAATCACAATAATTCATAACCTATCCCAACCGCAGTGAGGAAAATCAGCTCGACGAAAAACAAAGAGACACGTCAAATCGATGAAAAAAAGAGCGGAGCCAACGCGTCGCGGGATTCTGAATGAAGCATGGCACGTCGATGGAAAAAAGGCGTCAAAGGGCCAATCAAAGTCGGCGAGTGCAAATTTTGCGCCTCTCGCCTATGTGCAATCGATCCGACGCGCCGACAGAAACGCAAAGGGAATCAAATCGACCCTACATTACAGAAGAGTCACGGAATTTCTCATTGAAGTCGGTAATCATTCTTGTTTAGATTATTAAAAATATTGGCCGCTGGTGTGGCCTCTCAATTATGTGTATCGAGTATGTGAGTGGACGCCGTGAAAAGGTAGGGTATTGATGTAAGCAATCAAAACTAAATTGGAACTTTTTTGTTACCCGCGAATGGATCAGCTGATTGTTAATGAAAAGTCTTTCAATATATATATATACGTTTACAGAAAACAAGGCTTATTCGAATATATATATAATATTTTCATTTGAAAAAGGTTAGTAGGCCAAAGTAAGATAAGCCTTGACCAACATCTAGAAAAGAGGTCGAAGAGAAGAAAACAACGAGAACAAAGTTTTTTTTTCCACATTTCAATCATCTTTCAAGCAGCTCCGCACCGAACGATCCTAAAAATCCTATCGAAAGCATAAAGAGTATTTAGGAAAACATCCTAACACGCCATCCTCGCTCTACACCCACATACACACATCCACACAAGGAAGGCACTTTCTAATTAAAGCAGCGATCGATGAGCGAGGAAGGTCTTTAATCATTACCGGTGTAATTGCATAAGTACGAAGCGTCTCTCCGATAAATTTCGCCAAACGTGCGAAAGAGAAAGAGAACGAGTATCTCCTTCTCGAGGGCTTCATTGAATTTATACTGTTGTTTCGTGTAGATTGATCAGAGCTCCGCGATTGTCCTCGGGAATATTACTGATCGTCGATAGATAAAAGGTTACGTGTTGCTCAGTATTCACGCTTTCCTCGCCTCGCTATTTTCGGAAAGTTATGCGCAGCTGTTATGTGAGTTTCGCGTGGTTCGGCAGGAATTTGGTTATACGTTTGACCAAAATCATTCCTCATAGAGAGAAAATTTAGCAGTCTCTATGCAGAGCCAAAAAAATAAAAAATCTTGCTAGCTAATCTGTATCCTATTTCGGAATCAAGCCAGTGCAAGTTTAAAAATGCGCACTGTTTCGAGGGATCGGTGCTCTCGACTCCCGAGTTTCCGTACGGTATTAACTCATATTTATAGAAGTGACTCGGCTTAATATAATCGAACGGTCCAAATATAAGCGCGAAAATGGATAAGCAGTCGAGTAATTATAGAACTTCGAGACAGAACGGACTTCGACGCCGGCGGTTTTTGTACAATATCCCCCTCGTTTTTGTTTATGCATATAACGATTAGTTACATCAGTATTTCTCTCTCTCTCTCTCTCTCTCTCTCTCTCTCTCTCTCTCTCTTTCTCGCTCCTCCTATTTTACTCGTAATACACGCCGAGCACAAAAACACCGATATAACACAAATAGCATATTTTCATTACGAAATATTTCGCTGAATGATATTCAATTACATTGCTTTTTCGTGCATAATGCAAATGTTAAAAAGAAAAGGAGAGAGAGGGAGAGAGAGAGACCGCGTCGTGCTCCAAAGTTAAATCGTTGAAAACAAGTTGTGCAATAATTCTGGATGTATTCGTAATGTTTTGAATTTCCATTTTCCATTTGGCGGCATAAATTTTTACATGAATATTAAAGCCTCCTTATATTTATTCTTATATTCAGCGTCCTGGACGTAAGAAACTAGCAAGTAAATCGCTCTTTCACAAGTAAAAAAGTTAAGTCTTAATCTGATGGTCGATACGTTACACCGAGGTATTATATAAAAAAAACTTTACCCTCGAATCGTAACTTAACCCTGACATACACCATTTCGATCCGTCTTTCCCAACAACAACCAAAACAACCGAGATAAATCGTTAACCATTGACCTTACCTCACACGCTGCATACGTCAACCGGGGGACTCTATAACACATATATTATATATCCGCACGACACGTTAAAATAATCAATCTCGCTTATAGCTTTCAGCGACACATCGTCATGTGCGCCTCGTGTATGACGAAATTTGGCGAAAATCGCGCTCGCGTTCGCGCGAGACTATGTAGTCGGGCGGCTGCACACGCGCGAATTGAATATGCAAATTGTTGAATGCCTCGGAGACGTTGGCTCATCACGCAGTCTCGGCACGTGGCTGCATGACCGAGAGCCAAATCGATAACTCGTTAAAATCCCGGAATTTTTGTTTGCTTCCTCTGCCTCTTTCTCTTTCTTTCTGTATGCTCTTTAGCAGGTGTATGTGCGCTTTTGTTTGTGCATCGGCACGAGCCAGAATAGGAATTTGAATGACGGGCTGGTGTAAGTATTGTGGAGGGCGAACGTTGTTTCGTTAATTGTGATAATGAGGTTGGATGAATGATTGGGGTAATCTAATGTGAAGAGCTAAAGAAGACTTTGACTTTGAGTTTAATGAATTGATAACTATACTGCGATCTCGGTATAATTAGGCATTTGGTTTGTTTAAGATTTTTGTGTTCACGTCAATAAAGTAGAGTTAGTTTCAACAAATAAAAATTGTTTTCAATTGCATTACTATCTAAACTTTTATAACAGCTAAAAGTTTTCAGAATCCAGTTCAGCGAGCTAAAGTAAAAGGTTCTGGGAAATCGAAAAAATCTTTTACCAAGAGCAAAAAGCGAAAATTTTTCTAGCACTATTCCAAAAATGCTCTCCTTTCCAATAAAACGAGCCTGGGACTCAAACAAAGAATAATAATTGAAACATTTTTTCCAACCATCAAGACGCGCATCATCCACCTCACGTTCGCACGTAGGCAAAGATTTAACAAGAACTCCCCATCTTTCACCAGCTCCGATGGAGGAAAGGGCAGCAGCAACGCTCCTCCGCGAAAAAAACTACACACACAGACAGGGAGAAAAAGAAGAAGAAGAGGAAGAAAAGCTGCTGCCACCCGAGGACGTAAAAGTCGACGCGCCGGCGTCAGTGCAAACTCAATCGATCAAGCGAAGCGCAGTTCATGCTCCGACCGAACGGTTATAGGCCGTAAAACATATATATAATACGCTTTCTCTCTCTCTCTCTCTCTCTCTTTCTCTCTTCCTCTCTCTCCCTCTCTCGCACGCGCGAAATTCAAATTCATAGATGCACACACGTAGCACGCATAAAAGACTGACTTCCCCTCTCCTCGGCACGCGTAATTTGCGTCCGAGCACAACGCGACTATTTACCGAGGCTCGTAAAAGCTGGCGAATCTTTAACGCTCTATGGGTCTCTCTCTCTCTCTCTCTCGCTTCTTTGTGAAACAAGTCTCTCTCTCACTCTCCCGTGTCGACGACTCGAAAGAAGGGCAACCAAGTGAGAGAGAGAAAGAGGGGAAGCGAATACATATACATATACATATATATGTTGATGCACTATTCGCGCGTGTATGTGCCCATATGGCAAAACAAAGTAAATACAGTGTGTGCTTTAATGCTGCAATGTTGACGAATCGGACTTTGGTTGGCAAATCATTCCGTCGTCACGTTCGTTTGCTTCATGCCTTTTTTTTTGGGGGGAGGGGGGGAGGAGGGGTAATTACTCGACTCTACAGAACTGTTGAGGATCCGAATTTCCGATCTTCGTGAGTCGATGCTGCTCGAATACATTTTTCGTAATGTTCATTAGCAATGAAAATGGATGGAAACGAGGTTTTTGTTTCAGCGAGGCATCCTTTCGTATAAAGTGTATATTTTCGGCATCTACGTAACGATTACCCCGCAGCAAAATCAATACTTTATAACTAAATTAAGCGTCGGACTCGGCGTGATGTAACAATTCCACGCACAACCAATCGGTCTAAAAATATCCGCGGCGGCGGCGGCACACATCCCCTCGCGGAAAAATCGTTACATAAAGTTAAAGTCCGCACACGAACAAAGGAGACACCGATAATACACAACAACCAGCTTTCCAGAAATTCCTTAGAAAACACACACACGCACACACACTTTATCACGGTGTAATACCGTAAAACCGAGAGAGCCAAATTTTACGACGTAAACATGGCCCATTATAAAAAATAACTAACCCAACTTACCCCACAGAGACTCGTATAGATTTGGATTTTTAAAGAGAGAGAGAGAGAGAGAGGGGGAGAGAGAAGGAGACTGGAGAAGCATAACCTCTTGCGTAAACAATGGAGCCTAAGCACTTTGCCTATGATTTTATGTGCGCAGCGGCTATATAACGTCGTGTCGTGGAGCAAGAGAGAGAGAGAGAGAGAGAGAGAGAGAGAAAGAGAGAGAGAGAGCGAGAGAGAGAAGCTAGTACTGGTGTATATAATGAGAGAGCAACGGAGAAGGTCATGTACGAGAAGGACGGGGAGAGAGAACGGGCGAGTAATGAACAGTTCAGTAGAGAAAGCCGGTGGGGAAAGGAGAGAGAGAGAGAAAAATAGGGAAGTAGAAAGAGTACAGGGTGGTTATAAAGTAACTTTTCCACTCTGGGAATTTATTACTTCGCGCGCCGGCGCTGGATGAACTAAAAAAACGAGAGAGAGCGAGAGAGAAAGAATTGCGGATTTGCAGTTTTGTATGTACACGCCAAGTTCAAGAGTTTTCTTCTTCAAACTTTTATCTCTGAATTAATTCTCTCTCTCTCTCTCTCTCTCTCTCTCTCGCTCTTTTATTTTCGTCGCGGGGCAGTATAGTGAAGAGAACGATAATAAAAAAATTCGAGCTTATCGAAAGCCGGAAATTTGCCGGGATCGCGCGGTGCATGTGGTGTGTGTGCAACGCACAGAAAAAAAGTGAGGTTATGCGTGTCAGTGATAAACTTATCGCGTACCGCAGCGGCAGATATTTACTTTCAATAAACCGCGGCCGGCAGAATTCAGTCTCCCGCGCGCAGGTTGAACGTTTTATCTGCGCATAGAGAGAGCGAGAGAGAGAGCAGTGCAGGCCTATGGCGACCTTATTACCGTAAATGCCAGCCGTAAAGCTCCGAAGCCCCCATTGTATACCAACCGGAGGAATATGGCAATTTGTAATCGCTGAGCACTGCAATTGGTTCTGTTCCAGCTACAAATTACGTTCCTTCAAAAAAAAAAGAGAGAGAGAAGAACAAAGAAAAAACACAACAAAACGAAGAAAGAGCGAGATAAAAACAAAAAGAGAATTCCGTGCAGTGCAGAGAGAACGACATAACCTCTCTCTTGTGATGGCGTGTGTCAAATGATAGCTTGCTGCGCAGCCGCTGTTATACATTTGATGTCATTATAAAAGTGTCATTCGAGCTTTTGCATATATCTACGCGCCTCTAAATACTAAATATGTGTGTCGACGCTTCGTGTAAAGGTTATATATATATATATATATATATATGTTTATGTATACCTATATGCGAATAAGCGCACGCGTATGAATCACCGATAAAGTATCGAGAGAGGGGAGATATGATGGCAGAGCGGGGCATAATTCAAATGTAATTCGATCCGGCGAGTTTCTGATTTTGCAACTGTATGCGGCTGCCCCCGCGATGAGCGGCAGAAGTAATAATTTAATCTCATTACGCTGCGGCAATTACCGACTGCTGTGCCACTCGAACTAAGGCTCTTTTACGATCTTACGTCCCCCCGTATAGACGCAATTAAACGTCCGACTGTGCAATCTGTGATCAACGTTAAAATCGTGTGCAGCGTTTGTGTGTTTTGTTCATAGCGATCCACTGGGTGCGCGGGAGCTTCTCAAAGAGTACACATAGAGCGAGAAACTTTCCTTTCATTTTCGAGAAAACCGAGAAAAACGAAAAATAAAAATCTCGCGAGGGGGTTCAGGGTATATGTACTGTGCCTGGTTGTACGAACGAGGTCAGGACTTTCAACAAGTAGTTGGCTTTACGCGTTAGCCGCGAGGTTGCGCAAATGCTGGCGTTTCGCCTCGAAATTTGAAAATTTTCCAAAACATTTCGGGATTCCGAAGCATCTGCGCGTATACTGGAATTAATCATGGTTCGTCAACTCGCCAACTGCTTTGCTGCAGCAGATTGCCATTAGCGATTCTTTGTGCAACTGTCGTCGTCGCGTTATCATTCTAATCGTCGAATAACCTCAAACTTACATTTTTGGGTCTTTGGAAATTGGAATACGCAGCAAAAGGGAACGGAAAGTCGCTTCACATCAACGATTGTCGATTGCACATAAACATTACTTTCAAATCATGAATAGCAAACAACTGGAATCATTCTCATCTTTCCAAAATAACAAATTATCACATTAGCAGACCCTCAAAACAAGTTGCGTGCAACACACGTCACAGAATCGCTCATCGAAGCGAACCCAATCGCTTATCGTCGTCAGTCAGTCCGTCACTCGTTCCCCCCAGTAAATTGAGCTCGAAAAAATCCATCGATACACTTGCGCAAGTAGCAGCAGCGACGAGGCCGATAAGACCTAGCCGACGATCGTTAAAATCACCGAAAGACTTAACCTCGAAATGGACTTGGTGATACTTTCGCACCACCCTGTATAAAAGGACCTAGACGAAGTATAGTTAGACAAGAGGACATACGGGCTGATCGTGCAGAGCCGTGCAGAAAGAGAGGGAGAGAAACAGAGAGAAAGCGAGAGAGAGAGAGAGAGAGAAGCAGGGTTAAAAAGAAAGGAAAGGGGAACGCTCACGCCGGAGCTAGCGAGCCATGAGGGAAGCGTGAGAGCGACCAATAGCAAATCAACTATATACGTCGAGGTCGTAAAACGCGAGTACATGAAGAGCGAGAGAGAGAGAGAGAGAGAGAGAGAAAAGGACGCGCTTCTTCGCTGGATGGATGTTAAACTCTCTCGTTCCTTCTCTCTCTCTCTCTCTCTTTCTCTCTCTCGCATTGACTCGAGCCTTGTTGCGTTATACACACATATATGTATATGTTCACGAGAGCTCTGGGAAAACAAGTTGCACGAGTTCCACTTTCTCGTCACTTCCTTCCGCTCTCTTCTCTCTACCTTTCTTCCTCTCTCTCTCTCTCTCTCTCTCTCTCTCTTTCGTCATATTTTTCCACTCCTCCTTTTTTAATCCACGACATGTGTACGCAGTGGCTATCCTCAGCTTCTTACCCGAGACCCGAGCCCCGTTCATCTCAAAAACGATGTCAGAGTAAATAACAAAGGAGTTTTAGGTGCATGTCCGGGACCATAAGCGAAACCCGAGCGTAAATGGGCTATCCTAGGTGTGAATTTGCAGCAGCGACTGCGGCAGTGAGGCGCGATCGGATCGTTGCATCAGTGTCTCACCCGTGTGGAGTCTCACTCGCGCTCCATCTTCTTCTCCTTTTTGCATTTTCCATCTAATTATAGGACTCTAAGTTAGACGGAGGCTCGCGTGTGCACGGTATACGTATACGTGCGCGCCTTCGGTTCTGCGATGCCACACGGCGTAATTTTCCCAAGTTGGAGCGATGCTGAACACTCCTTCTTTTTTTTGTTTCATTACAGTCGTGCACATTGCGATGTCACAGAGCGTTACGAACCCGACTGGTAGACGCACGTTGAAACATTATTGACCAACTCTCAGCGGCGCGCGGTCATTTCAAATAACGATGAGACTTAAGTCCTCTACGTGCACCGCCGCACCGCCATCTCTTTTCCGCGACGAACCCGAGCAGCGCGAATTACCATATACTTTCTAGCGGAATATTTATTGAAAAAAAAAAGGAAGGGGCAACTGCGCCGTACATGTGTGTGTATGTGTGATGTGTGTGAAATTCGCGCGCAGCAGCTGCGAGTACAGTCCGTTCCGTGCGACTTGCCGTTCTACTACGACGCATTAGCTTCGATTGCGTAATGATAATTGTCGGTATATAACTAAATATAGAATTTCACGCTGATTCGCTACTGCTCCTCCTGTGTGTCTCTTCGTATCTACACACGTACCGAGCAATTCAAACATCGAGTGACTCGTTTTTTTTTTGTTTCATTCAACGCGTATACCGGAGTTTTTGTCGCGTTTTGAACGTAGACATGAGCTGGGTGCGATCGATCGCGTCTATTTTCGAGAGAATTATGTTCTTGGCGCGCGACTGACAAACGCGGATTGGCATATTGGAACACGTTATATATAGGCGTCCGAGAGATGTAGATATTTGTAACGAGGCAAATTACGCGTCGATTGGAGACGCACACGTTTGTCGAGTGTGTAAGAATCGTTTATTTTTATCGCTCGGTCAGTTCGCGCGAGCTGTCTGCATACCTATACACGTCTTATACCGCGGTTATTGTTCGTGCGATGCATGGAACCTATACGACAGATCTAACCGATCATCGTCGAGTCGATATAAAAGAGATTCGCCGATTCATACGCAGCGCGATGTTAGCTCGCAAGCGTCTATGTGATCAATTGCCAAGTAGTAAAAGACAATAATCAACGACTTTAATCATCGGCATTAACAGACCGAATTACCCGTACCTAGTCTTCTCCGAAGGGAACAAAAAATAAAGTGGAGCACCGGTATATATAACAAAGCTGCAAAGCGAAGAAGGTGGGGTTTAGCACACGAGAAATCCGGCGACAAGGTGGCTCCTCGCGCAAAAACAAAAAAAAACAAAGGGAAGAGAGCGTGGAAAGAAAGGGGGATTCGGTGAGCCATGTCTCTCACTGTGTGTGTGTGTGTGTGTATACATAGGTAAAAAGCTGTCGGTCAGTTGCGCACCTGACACTAGAAGGTAGCTGACCAAGCCCTGCAGAGCATCGAATCTCGAGTACATCCTCGCCGCCGTGGCCTGCATGTGCACGTCCTTGTGTACGTACGCGGATCCGTTTGTCCAACTCCTCTCTCTCTATATACGTGTACTCTCGGAGCGACGCCACCTCCTCCGCCTCCGCCTCGCTCCCTCTAATCCCCACCAGAAGCACTGGGAATCCTCTTAATCGCCATAGAGCGGACTCTCGGCCCGCGCGCGCGCGTCTGTTGCTCGGCACACTGTGCTAATCCACCTCACTCGCTCTCTCGTTCACTCACGTCGTGTCCTCGAGCCACTCGTATATACGCCAGCCGAAAACTCAATTTGACCATCGTCCCGGGGATAACGAGAACCCCATAGAATCACACTTCTTCACCTGATCATCCACTCACCCACGACACTTCCACTTGGTATATATATATTTGTACAACCCACTGTCTGGGAAAACTCGCGGGAAAATACGATTCGGAGCTCTGTGCACACGCTCACACGCGCACGTGCCAGGTGAACCCCCAGAATTGCACGACTCGGAAGCGTAGGAGAGAAAATCCAAGTTTTCCAACTGCACTATACACTCACACGCACACGTGGTTCGCGCGCATTTTTCCAACCAGCGCAACACCAATACGACGACGAGCCGCCTAAATAACAGTGAAAACTGAGCGAGACAGAGAGAATCGCGCGCGTGCGCTCGGTGAACAGCCCACCACTACACTACTGCCGCTGGCTCCGCTGCTCCGCCACTATACCCGACTCCGGCTGCTTGGCGGTTCGAGGGACGCGCGCGCGTTGCGTATTATTATACACGCGCCTGGCGTGCCTACGTGTGTGTGCGTGTGTGTGTGTACGTGCGGTCGGCGGCAGTAGCAGCAGCTTCTCGGCGGCCCTTGTCCGCTGCTGCTGCTGCTGCTGCTGCTGCACATACTCACGCGCGCCCCGCCGCCAATGCTCTGTACAAACACGTGCGCGCGTGATGCCGGCGCAACTGCTGTTGCTCTCTCTCTCTCTCTCTGTCTGTCTTGCTCGCTCTTACACGCAGCTGCGTGCGTGCATGTGCATGTACATAGCGACTGAACCCGCAGCGGCAGCAGTCCTCGCAGTCGCCCGATATAGCACACTTGCGTTACGCGCGCGCGGCTCGTTCGCGATCTAACCTGCGAGCGCCAAAAGCACGCCTTTACCGTACATGTGCAGCAGCAGCCAATGTGGTGGTGGTGATGGTGAGGCAGTCGAAGGGCGAGGGAACGCCGCGTACGATGTATACGTATACGTACATATACGCGGCCACCGATACACAGATAGGATATGGTCGGCGAATAGGGCTGATGGAATCGGATAGTGTGGGTAAGTGGGAGAACTGCCACTGCCGTTGCTGCTGCTGCTGCTGGGTTACGAAGGAACTGTGTGTGCGCGCGAGCGGCGCATCCTGCGCCTGCGCCTGCTGCTGTTGCTGTTGCTGTTGCTGGTACTGCTGGCGTCTATCCCCCTCTCTCGCTTCACTCTGTGCAGCAGGCAAAAGTATAGAGAAAGGAGAGAAGGAGGCAGAGAGAGAGAGAGAGAGGGAGAGAGATGGAAGGTATAAAACGTGTGGCGCGAGTCGAGGCGAGCGAACGAGCGGTTGGTATAGTTGTTCACCTGCGCTCGACGATCAGATGCCGCTTTGTTACCTGCCACACAGTCATTCCTCTCTCTCTCTCTCTCTCTCTCCTCCGTATACTTATACACATCGTTCTCTCTATACTTCTTTCTCTTTGCTGCCTCGCTCCTTTACTTTTTGTCGTCTACGTAATTTAATACCCGAGGAACTCTCGCGTTTTACTAATACAACCACTGCTGCTGCTCCATGTGAGTGTGTCTGATAGTCTGTGTAGAGTATGGATTCCGTGATTCATCATACTTATTCGTCATTTCGATAAAAGGAAATCGGTATTGTTGTGGAGTTGGCGAGCGCGAGCTTATGCGATGCACTCACGCCTCGCTACCCGGAGGTCTGCACCTTCCTTTTTTTTTTTTTTTTCATGTAACCGATCGATTATATTGGCAGCGAGTAAAGTTCGGGATGAATTTAATACAAATGTACGCGTGCACTGCGGTCGAGTGTGAATCGAGGATTCGCAGAGGCTTACACAGTATGACGTCTATACTATGGTTAAATTGTTGATATCATGTAACTGGTGTTGGCGGTTCATCGGAAAAATTAATGTCATTCTCGTGGATGCTGGATTTTGTTTTACCAAAGCGGCGAGTAGCGAAACGATGGACTGGCACAGGTTATTCCATCGCGATTACCATCACTTTGGCGAGACGTCAGGTAGGCCGGAATAATAAATGGAGTCATCCGTTATACTTTCAGCTGGAACTCAACGACTCATCATCTCTCTCGGTGACAACACAACCCAGCGCATTCATGAATCGCCCTGTCTCGTCCCACTTCACACGCGTGCAGCAGCAGCAGCAACAAAGTCCTTCAAAGAGTAAAAAAAAAGAAGAAGGGAAGGGGGCGCCGTCCTCAAAGGCCTCTCTTCCGGCGTATATCTCATTTTTCAATGGGGCAAAAGTTTCTAGAGCCCGCGGAGAGTCTTTTATTATTGCGATATCCTGTGACGAAAGCTTCCCTCTTCCCCCTCTCTCTCTCTCTCTCTCTGGTGTGCGCGCGTCGAGTCCTCTTACTCGACGTCGTATAGTCGTCGGGCCCCAGAAGCTGCGTCCAGGAAGGAGTAGCACGTGTTGCTCTGCACTCTCGCCTCGTGTGCGCCGAAACCGGATAAGACTCGCGCGCACAAAGCCATCCCGACAATGTCTTCTTCTTCTTCTTTTTCCGCTTCTCATTGCCCGTACACACCACTGATGGGCGCGTTCATTCACACTTTGGCGAAATTGCGAAAGTCGCGGCGAGTGTCTTAAAGGCCGAGGAAGTGTTTCTGCGTCATACGGGCGGGCGGGCGTCGACAAAAACGCGATGCACGTCGTATTATTTATTTTTACGTTTCGCCACTTGGCCGGAAACCAACTTATGAGCAGTGGAGGCGAATCCGTGGGACCTAGTTGCTTTTGTGTTTCTGAATTTTGATGTAGCGTAGAAGAGCGAAGGTCAACCCACCGCGTAATGTTGACGCCTGAAGTTCACGAATACACGCAGCCGGGAACGAAAGCAGTTTGGTCGATGATTTTTCGTACGTCTATAGGATGCGGAACAAGTTCCCGGCAGAATTGACGTATAATAATAATTGTACGTGACCCCCTACAGGTTTTGCGTAACACATGGCAGGGTCTTGAGAGCGAGCAAACCTCGTGTAAAGAGAATACGCGCAACAGACTGGTTTTTCTCTCGAGCTGAATATAATTGCTTCAAGGGTTCAGCCTCGAAGCCACTGATTCGGTTCGATCCGCAGCCCAACGCGGCTATACAATGTTATGAATGCACGCGTTTAATCGACGGTGGGATTATTTAGCAGCGGCCACTGGCAACTCGCCTTGGCATTGAGATCTAAATTATCCTGCAAACACTTCTCGCGCGAATCGCTGAATCATGGGTATCCCATCTGCTGAGAGATTTTCTGTATATATTCGTTGTGCAGCCAAAACTGCATGAAATTGCCTGCCGACGTATTTTGCCTTTCTGCTCTGCCAGGTGATTCAACGCTCAAAGTAATGTTTAATTACGTATATTCCCCCGACTACCTTGCGTTACTCATATACCATATACACTCTAATGTGTACATGCTGTCTGAACCAACTCGAATTTGCTCTGGGGATGAGGGAAAAAGCGACATTAAAAATTCAGTGTCTTATTGTGGTAGGTTCAAAAGCGATTCGCGACTGATCCGCGTACGAGGGGGGGTATAATAACAGCATCAAAGGGGTGTTATACCATTTCAAACGAGCCAAGTGGCGCTTTTTTCCTGTTTTCTTTTTTCTTTTCAAAATTGATTATCATGGTCCCGCGTTCGCGTGCGGCCTGCATATTACACGCATTGCACAATGCTCGCATCCCGTCTCTCTCTCTCTCTCTCTTTCTCTCTGCTCCCTCGGTCATACGAAACCTGGCAGTCT
Source organism: Megastigmus dorsalis (assembly GCA_900490025.1). Taxonomy (NCBI): domain Eukaryota; kingdom Metazoa; phylum Arthropoda; class Insecta; order Hymenoptera; family Megastigmidae; genus Megastigmus; species Megastigmus dorsalis. The sequence goes on from UELU01145788.1 coordinate 113,771, forward strand.
GCCCAAAGAATTTAATTTTATACTCCCTTGCATCTCTCTCTCGCTGCTGCTTCCACTAAACTAGCTTCATTTTAAAACTTTTAGGACATCGCACATGCACAACAAGTTTTGGCTTGATGGCTAACGCGTATAAGCCTCTTCGTATAGTCGTGTCGATGGGGTCGATCGAATATCAGTCAAATTTTTCCGAATCTATATCGAGCCGCTTCGGAAAGAACCACACATCGTTCATTGAATGATCGCTTGTAGTACCATATACACCCCGATGACTATGTCCCTCAATAGTCCCTCTATCATATTCTAACGAGCGAGAAGATTCATTCTCAGTGGGTGATCGTTTATTCTTTGTTTCTCATTCCTCGAACGAGGCACGCGCGCGCCCGAGCGAGCGTTAAAGCGTCTGCAGGCGAATATATACTGCACAAGACAGAGAGGGAATCGATTGGATCGCCTTGGCGGTTCGCAGGTGCCGCGACAGATGGCGCGTTCTGTTTGGATTTCCGAGCTGACTCGGGCCGAGGAGGTCCTTGCCTACGCTTGCGTGTGTGTGTGTGTGTGTGGCCGCTGAGCGCTGTGCCCTCTCTCTCTCTCTCTCTCTCTGTCTCACTCTTCGTCTTGGAAAGTGTGTCGTCGCGGTAGTTCGTCGTCGGTCTTTTGAAACGATATCGTAATGACTCGGCCATTTATTGTGCTCGCCCGCTCGGAAGATGGTCTACAGGGCCAATCTAGTAATGTAACGATCTTCCCGGAATTAACTCCCGTTGCGAGAGAGTGAATTTACGTGCGCTCTATAAGTTTTGTGATGTGGGCGCTCTGTTGGTATTTTAAAATATTTTTCTCGTCGTCCGTTCGAAGCAGGATTGTTAAGATGCACTTTTTTTACTGGGCATTACGTAAAGCCAATCGAGCTTGTTTACACACATGTTTTGTATCGAAAACAATTACTATAACCAGCTTTGTATATATTTATAATTATTATATTGCAAATGGTTTTTCTTGCTCGTGCAACGATTGGCGTTAATTATTTGTAAAGCGTACTTTCAATCCTTTTTTTTTTGTAATGGAAAATTAAATCCAGCATTAAGTTGTTTGAGCAATTTTTCACTTAAGCATCGTCGACGGTTTTATTATTTTGTGTACAAAGCAAATGTTATATGTATTAGAGCAGTTAAAGTAGTTCTGAAGTCGGTGGATGTTCTTCAATGCGCGGAGGAGCATCAAATATTCCACGCACGTAAGAAATTGCTCAATCCATCTGAAACTTGCATCGTACACTTATTACAATATTATGAAAATAATTGTGTATTCGCCTCGAAAACTACAGACATTCCGGTTTTGATCGCTTGGTTACGGTTACTTTTATGCTCATCGTCATTTTAATTAAAAAATAATAAAAAAAATCGATCATTATAGCATCGCTCACGTCGAATGTAGTTTTTCGCAACAACACCGCAGGTATTCGCAGAAAAATTGATGTATAAAATATTTTATTTTTCAAACACATGTGCTTCATTAATATATCGAACTATACACATCTTCATTATTACATAAACACGCAAATATTAGGATCCGATTACCTCTCGAGTGCTGCACGGCTACGAATCACGAACAATGCACTCTTGTAACACGCGGTTCGACACGACGATTACCACTATTCAATCCACCTCCTTTTTTCTCTTTGCAAAAGCTAAACGCAGCGCATATACATATTTTCGTCCTATCGACGATTACGTATGTATATAAACTATATTTCATCCTTCGCTGGCATGCCACACGCAGTCGGATAAAAATGTCACCTCTACACGCATTCGCCGCTCAAATATCAGGAATCCCGATTTTCATCTTCTTACAGCTATAACCCTCTTCTCGAAATATCTCAATATCCTTCGAGCGTTCCATATATAGACACTCCAGGACTCGCTTTTCGTCCGAAATCCTCTAGTACGTTTCGCGTATGTGCAGCCAGGCACACAAAGGATATGTATTCGAACGTGCGCGGAGGCAAAAAACATCTATAAGACTGTCTCGCTCGCACTCGAGCGCGTGCGGCTCGCATTGAGGCAGCTCTTACACGACGCGGCTAATAACAATCGCGGCCGCGAGGCTGTGCACTCAGCGCGCCGCCGTAAAAAAGGAAAATCCTTTCACTGTCTTGGGGGCCTGAAATCTAGGACAGCGTACAGCGGTGTTCGCTTTCTCCCGCTTGTGCTCGGGAGCGCGCGAACTAACGCTACTCTACCGTGCAGGCATATACATATAGCTCTGTCTTCGTCCTTTCTTCTCGGGGAGGCGGCAAACAACACAATGTACGAGCCGCGCGCAAAAATATGCATCGAGCTGCTGCTGCTGCTGCTGCCGCCGCTGTCGCTATTCCTACACACTGACATAATAAGTTGACGAGGTGGCTTTTGCGATCGAGCATCGATCTGATGTTGCATGTAGATTTTTGCTTCAGTAGTAAAAGGGTGGATCCGTAAGACGCGCGACTAAGCGCCAAGCGCGAACATGTACATTTTGTTTTTCGGCTGTCGAGCCAATCGATCACACATCGCCTAACATACATTTATATATACGCGCCAATAAAGAAACTGTTTTCTCAGTATATTGCACAATTGAATGTATCAGATATTCATTGCCTGACACCTAATGCCAACAAGTATTTTGCATAATCAGTCAATAGCTCGACTGGTCGGTATTGATCCAGTCCTGCACTGCACAGCCGCTTCTATTTGTCTCGGCAAACAAATCGATGATGCGAAACCTATATACATCGACAGTCCGATCTCCAATTACAATAAAGACAGAGAACGGCACGAAGAATTCTCAAAATGCGCCATAAATATTTCTCGCGTCAAGCTTATGTCACGTCAGCACATTGTCCCGGTGCTCGAGGCTGCATGCGTTTCATCGACTTTTGGTGTATATACAACACGAGAGGCGTACGTGACCAGTGCGACTCTGTATATAGTTGGGAATCCATCCCCCGTAGCGATTGGCTAATTTGGACGCTACCCCATGGCGCGACTTTATCAGCTCTCTCGGTTGCCTCGCTCGACGACTCCTATGTATATGTCCTAACCGTTCGAAACGAACTCTACACGATAACGACTGGTTGACGCGTGCGCGCGCGTGTGTGTGCACGACCTGGACGGTAGTAGTAGAAGAATAAGGAAGATGGTCTAGTTTGCGCCAACTGAAACTGATGATGATTCTCTCTGCCGCTATAATGTCTGATATATATGTACATGTCTGTATAGCTGGTGTGCTGCAGTGGCTAATTCAGAATTCCCCGCGTCAAATTGAACGCGTCTCAACCCTCTCCGTATTGGATATATGTATATAAGTATGCTATACATCGCTGGCGAAACTTATTCGTTGGATGTATCTGTTTCGCTAGCCTCGGAGATTGTGTGTATATATATGTGTGTGTGTGTGTGTGTGTGTGTCTTCGACGCGTGTTCGCGCCGGAAATGTTCGTTGCGTCGCGCGAGTTTCCCCATTATGAGAATTGAACAAAGGATACGTGAACTGCGCGCGTGGCTGCTGAATATTCTACTCGGGATGCGTCAAAGTGGATTATGGTAAAGATTTTTGACGAGGTTTCCACTGTTAATGGAGCAGTGAACGTTCCAAGGGAAAAGGCAAATCTTGTTTGTAACGATGTTTTCGCTTGGTTAGGATATAATTTTTAGATGTTGTATCAAAATATTTTTAATTATTACTCGTTCACTGAGTGATAAATATATAGCGAGTTTCACTTCTTAGACAATGCAATCCTCGTACAAGTGCTTTTTAGACCAGAAATTAGACATCTGGAGGGAAACCGCAATGAAATGAGTAGGAATTAACAAAAAATTGTTTTTATTCGACCTCAAAATGGCTACTTTTCCGACCAAGAGAATAGATATGAATTATTTTTTCACGAACCCATGAAAAACTAAGTTTTAGTTCCATTTTCACTTCTAACCGTCATATTTCTCCGGAAAAAATATGTTTCATGAAAAAGTTGGGAAGAAACAATAGGCAGCCCGGGTACAATTAACATGACTAAAGCGCGTTACGAATTTACGAGGAAAATTGCATCACTTCATTTTCGCGTTGTGCAATCTTTTTATGTGCTACTTATGCCCCATGTAGCGCATTACGATCGATACTTAACCTTTAGACTGCCGGGATTTGAACCTTCAAACCGCCCTTAAAAAGTGGCCAAATTAGTGTCTCGTACCATGTATCAACTATATACAAAGTTCATGTCAGAGAGTGAGTCTATATAGAGACTTTCCGGCAGTCTAAAGGTTAAATATACGCACCCACAATTGTCACAATTAACGACTTTAAAACGAACAATTTCCTCGTGACGATACAACTTATGAAAAACTTGAGCCACTCGTAACTCTTTCGAGCTTAGGATCGAACGAAAAAGCCTTGACATCCAAACAAAAAAAAAGAAAAGCTTCACCGCACCATTAGCATTTTCCATCCTTTTTAATCCTGGTGGTAAAACCCCGAAGGACATATCGAAAACGAGATCAAGTCCAAACCTCGCGCAATTTTTTTCTCTCCCTCTCTCTCTCTTGTTCGCTGCCGAGCAACCGAGTGCACAACGCACACGAACTATTCGCGGATACGTCGAAAAGGTTTTTAACGGTATATACACTGGGGCGCCGCGCTGCTCGATATTTACCGTTACACACTGTACTTACACATTCACCACGTATACACACACACAGTCGTCCGATAATTGAGACTGTGCTCGAGTGTTGATTGTGATTTGGATTTGACGTTTGTTAACGCCCGTCAACTTAAGTCCCTCTCTCCTTCTGGGAACCTTCTGGATTTATGACTTTATTACAGCTAGACCGCCGCCTGCAATTTCTTGTCGTGAAAATCGGCGGACGTGTAAAGATATATACCGAGATTGCGAGTTATTGCATCTCGGAGATGGCTGTACGTGTTTGTGCTGCTTTTCTTTTTGTTTTCTTTTACGGCGACGTAAATAGCACTGCGATCGATTGCAGTTGGCGAGTGTAGAGGTGTGAAGTAAGAAGCCGAGTTAAAGAGCTTTTTAATAATTCCAATTTCTTTCCCCGTCGAAGGGAAAATGTCTCGGACAACGGTTGATACGCGATAGAAGGAGCAATACATTTCTCTTATTAGGCGGTGGTGTGTGTGTGGTTTTTTTTTTGGTCGTCTACCACCGGATCGTTCATCTTCATTTTGTTGTCAACCCGGTGGTTTTTGAATAGTAACCAAGCAATGATTCACGTCCCGGCGAATTTGTTGAAAAGATTTTCTCAGCGTCATACTTCAGCGGGAGCATCATTTGTAAGCTTCTTCCATTTGACATTTGACGCAATAAAGGCTAAGGTTGTGCTTTTTGTGACAACGGATAAAGCTGCGGTGCTTATATCCCCAAAATGTTCTTGTAATTGCGTTATAAAAATTGCTTGGACACTGGTGTAAGTAAGACACAATGGTGTTCCATTTCTAAACAATGAAGAGAGATAAAAAAGGGTTGCTCGCGGCTTAATTTATGATCATCGCTAACTGACCCAATTTCCACGGATGGCGCTGATCCATCAATTAGGCCCCTCGGCCAACTCGTTATAATTAAGCGTTATAGGAAAAACGCCGGGCTATGCATTAGATAGCAGCGGGGAATTCAACGGAAAAAATTTGGAAATCATGTTTTTGTCTCGATAAGCGTGAAAAACCATCAGCAGCTCTTGTTATATTCGTATAATCAAAACATTCAGTTTCAGCGAAAAGAAAAGGAAAAAGTGATCCCATCATCGATCAATAATTTGTAGCGCTTGACTCAAACTCCAATCAACATTTTCATTAATATCTCAGCATTCGAATCCACGCGCGTACACCCCAAAACTACAGCTCATCATCCGAATCGGTACGCAACAATTGCATTCCCCCAATTGGATTTCCAATTCGATGAGAGAGAGAGAGAGAGAGAGAGAGAGAGAGGGCGAATCGTTTCACATCAAGTGGGCTATTTCGCGGGACGAGTCGTCCATACCCCTCCGCCATCATCAAGGTCTCCAAAATATTTACAGACATCACGCGAGCACATCACTCGAAAATTCGCGATGAAGCTTCATAGCCCTCCCTCTCTGCTCCTGTCCAGAATCGATAACTCGGCAATTCAACACCTTCCGCCATCAGCATCGGCGTGTCACCCCTTTTCAATCCCCCCTACACTTTCCATCGACGCGCTACATCTAACAAATAATAAAGAGATAGATAGAGAGAGAGAGAGAGAGAGAGAAAGAGAGAGAGAGAGCGCGAGAAAGAAAGGAGAGAGGACCTGACGAGAAGGAGGAGGAGGCGGAAGATCGGTCTGATTAATCGAGCGAAGATTTACGATCTGGCGCGGTATGACCCAATTTCCGAGGCTCTCTCTCTCTCTCTTTCACCCGAGCCCATCAATCGCAAGGTCAGAGCGACCTTAGCGCGACACGAGCCATCCTCTCTCGTGAACGCTTGCGTATATATCCCGAGACTAACGGGAAGAATAGGAGAATACTGTCTGTCTTCTTGGAGATGGGAAAATAAGGTAGAAATTGTTTTAGCCGAGAGCCAACCATTGTGCTCCGCTGTGCTTGTACATAATTCGCGAGATTGAGTCAGAGTGTGCCTGGGATGGAAATGCATAGAATTCGTGCTGCTATGGATTGCGTGCTTTGTCATAATTTTAGGCGACGTTTATTCCAAGCGTAATACTTTCAATTTTCAGTCGTTACTCGTTACAATAATTCCCATTAGAGATAAGAGACAATCCAATCAGTCGTACACTCGATACATATCAGCAAAATATTCGCAGCTTACTTTTTCACATTCCACGAACAGACACAGCGACAAAACGAAATGCTCGAATTATTCTACAACGCGAGACTTACACGCGCCTTGCGATCCCACCTGAAACATATTCAAGCCCCGTATAGTCAGACGATGGCATCGATTTTATCAAAACACACCCACGAGTAGGTGTGTGTGTGTGTATAATCGAGCGGGACACAGAGGATTATTCAAGGCCGCGCACGCACATGCTCCTGTATACCCAAGCGAAAGAACAACCCCGCCGTGTCTCTTCTTACTTCCGCCATATCGTGGATTAGCCGATGGCTATTCGAGTATGTGAACATAGAGAGAGAGAGAGAGAGAGAGAGAGAGAGAGAGAGTTGATCGGTCGTGTAGACCGTCACTGCGACGTTCCGAATTAGTCGGGAGTATTATTCCCGCTTCGCTGAAGTGTGTAATAGCCAAATTGTATATCTCTGCTGCGTATTTTGTAATGGCGTCCCGGGTTTACGTAAGGTAGTTCTCGAGCGCGGCGAATTGAGCGATCATCGGCAGTAGAGAGAAAGAGAAAGAGAGAGAGAGAGCAAATCAATCGGTGTCCAATCGACGCCACTTCGACTGCAGCTATCGGTTCGTGAGAGAGGGACTCTTCATTTTCGCCAATAAGTCGATCGATCTCTCTCACTCTCTCTCTCTCTCTCTCTCTCTCTCCGCCTGCTCGACGGCACGTCGTCCACAATTTACCGTTCACTTTCGTCCTTGGCAGTAGTCTCGCGCGCGTTTCTTCGACTTGTCGCTTCGTGGCCTGCCTATATACCTGCGCGTAGCTCTATACACGCTATCCTTATTTTTTTTTCTCTCTTTTAGTCATCGCACTCCACGCAGTTACACACATCCTTTGCAGCGAAATTCCAATGCTTTTTGCTATATGCACAAAGGAAATTGGGCTGCGGATGGAAATACGTCGGAGAGTCATCGATTTGTATCATACACCGTTTTGCGAGAAGACATCGTTTGCGCACATCGAATTTCTTCGCATTGCAAGAGATGCTCGTGGAAAAATATGTTTATTTACTTCACAACTGAAATTTCACTCGTCGATGTTCTATCAAGCGCGGCCCTGCCTTACTGTCGCGATCGACTGCACACGAGATTAACCGACATACATACGTATATCGACGAAACGAGCTGGCGTACTCTGTTTTTTGTTTTCGCATTTCGCCAGCTCCTAATAATTACTTCCTTATCGGAGGTGTTCTATATAGGCTATTGGTCTATGTGCTATTGGTCGCTCATTATGTAAGACCCGAGCTTACGAGCGACGCCTCGCCACCCGTATTATTCACCGCGATGTGATTTTTCTTCGTTTTCTTTTTCTTATTTCCCCTCTTTCTTTTCTTTCTCATTCGGAGACCTTGGGATTTTGTCGCCGGGCACGAGTTCGATAATATTCTGACGATGGCTGTGCGAAAAGAAATTTGTTTATCGTTTACTTGCGAGAGAATGGAATTGAATATGACCTAAACAACCAGATATATATATTAACAATGAAAATCTGTGCACCATTAATGAAACATTGTACTTATGCGTAATTGTCATGGACATTTATGACACAAATAAATCATCCGCGAGCGACAATCAATATCAATAATTACACAAACATTAGCATTGTTCGTGATATCGATCTGGGACCTTGAACGGGACACGTAGCTTTACGAGTTGACAACGTCGTTTAGCTTCAAGATTGCGCGTGTGTGCACCTCGACGAGCTGCGGAGAACTAAGCAATAATAGACTTTCAAACGGGAGTGAAAAAAAAAACAGCTTGCAGGCTAACGATTTACCACTCATTAGTCGAGAACCGACGTTTAATGCAATTGTTGCGCGTTCCTATATACGACCAGCCGTTGCCTTCAATTACAATTCCCCTCGCCAAACAACTAACTACCCCGGCGGCTCGAGTTTCAAGAAAATTCCACATCTATACGTCTGCAGAGAATAAAAAAAAAGCAACTGCGAATTTCACGGCAATAACAGTTGGAAAAGCCGATATATATATAATGGGATTTATACTCGTCCCTTTGCTCGTACCCCTTAATCCGTAAAAATAACGAGGTGTCCGTGGTAGGTAATGTCGCTCACGAATCTTAATTTCATAACGCGCAAAGTTTGGAGGATGTGGAAGAAAAGGAGGGCGAGGGAAAAGTAGTCGGAGGGGGGGGAGACGATAGGTATTGGTGAATCGAGTGCGCGCGCCAGACACGATTTGTCGATTTGCGGGATTATAAGGTGACTGACGCGCGCGCGGGGCCAGAGTTTGTGACGTGTGTGTGTGCGCGTGTCTGTATACTTTTTTCGGAAGGGTGTTTTGCTTCAACGCGGATCGAGAGTGCGAACATATTCATTTTCCGCGTGTATGTGTGCAACTGTGGGTTTCAAGTTCGTTGTGAGGAAATTCGAGTGTTTCTTCCTTACATTTGAATTGGAATCAATGATATGAATTGGGTTGAAAGGATTGCATTCCTCTCTCGGTTCATTTAATTTGAAAATGTTATCGTACGGATTTTATTATGGAACTACTACAGTCAAATATTTACACAATGGCTATACTATAGCTGTAATGAAATAACGAAGTTTGACTGTCGCTAAACTTGTTATCAATCAAATTATTGGCTTTGACAACCGTGTTTCCTAAATATCTATCAGTGGTCGACCATTAGCATCTTATACAACGTGAACTAGCCATTGATATATTCTACTTTAACCTTTTCGCTCCGGGACTGGTCCATATATGGACCAACACTCCGTGTGGCGACTTGTCATAAGAATATCATTCACTTAACTCGTGAAATTCAGCTAAAATGCAAGGTCAATTTTAAAGGAAAAATCCCCGGAGCGAAAAGGTTAAACACGTTTCGCTAAATGATCGTCAATGCAATTGTTCTCAAAGTTAGTCGTCAACTGTAGGCGAGAAATCGATAAAGAACAATTATTCAACAACTGCGAGTCATCAACGATCAGTCGCAAATCCAAATCCAAAGTGCATCACCCCTTGATCGAACAAAACAATCAGTACTAAAAGCGACTGACCAGTAATCGTGGCACAAGAGAGAGAGAGAGATAGAGAGAGAGAGAGAGAAACCAAAATTACGACGAGTCGTCGCGTGTAAAAAGAACCGCGAATCAGCGCCAATGGCTCGACTCGTACAGGCAAAATAAAGTCCTCGTCCGCCCCGAGCGTTGCATGCGGGAGCAAAAAGAAAACGAATCCGATGCAAAAGCGCGCGTGCATAAAAACGCGGAGAGAGAGAGAGAGGGAGAGAGAGAGAGAGAGAGAGACAGGGAAGCTACGCGCGCGAGCTCCCAACAAAATAGGCTCGTCTCTGGGATATTCGGCGTCTCGTCGCTGCACATACACACCCACACATCCACACACCCACAGACACACACACACACACACACACACACACACACACACGAGAGCTTACGTATCCGCACACGCACACTCCCACGTGACGTCGTCGACGTCGTCGGCGATTCGCGACTGTTTAGCTATAGATATAGACGCGTTGGCGAGAGTAAGAGAGAGAGAGAGGGAGTTGAACTCGCTGGCTGGCTTCTGCTTGGGATTGGATGACGTTATGGCCGTGGCGCGCGGGGGATGCCGTGCAGTTGGCTGCTGGATGGTTACCATGGTAACCTGCCCATTTCATTCTCTCTCTCTCTCTCTCTCTGTCTCTATCTCTCTCTGTTTGCCGCTGTTGCTGCTGCTGCTGCTGCTGCTGCCGCGACCGATCTGTGCAGCAGCAGCAGCAGCGGCAGTCTCGTCGACGGCTGTCCTCTCTCTCTTTCTCTCTCTCCCTCTCGCTCTACTCTTTCCATCTTTCGCCGGTGGAATGAAAATGAGAGAGAGAGAGAGAAGCTTGTAGTCGAGTGTATGTTAGGTTAGGTTAGGGCAGAGAGAGAGAGAGAAAGAGAAAAGCCAGTAGTAACAGATTATTGGTGGAAGAGAGAGAGAGAAAGAGTGAGAGAGATAATACAGAGGGTTGAGATTTAGAGGAGAAAGAGGGAAAAATAGAGTAATGGTGAATCGCGGAGAGAGACAAATCTACGAAGGGTAAAATAGAGAGCGAGAGAGATGAAGAAAGGGAGGATTGGGATTTAGGTGTGCTACTATATGTATATATATATATATATATATGTACGTCGGGTGAAAAGCGCGCGCTTGTAATTTCTTTCGCTACGCTCTCGTTCAGCTCGGCAGTGTTAATTTCCGCGCGAAGGAACGCGTCGGCGATTGATGCGCTCGTTCAACAGCCCATAATTACCCGCTGCGCGAGATTTTTCGGCTGTCGGCTACTGCTGCTACGAGTCGAGTGCCGTTGGAAAATTGGTCGATCGAGTGAATGTTTTTGGTGTAATAATTTTGAACGCAGATATGTACGTTTTTTTGTTTGGTAAATCGATCAGATTATAATGTTGGGAATAGTTTTCGTCTAATAAGTGCTGATGATGCCACAAGGTTTAGAACGAATTACGAGATTACCATTGAGCAGTGAATATTCGATCTGCCAAGATTCGGTAAAACTCGCTCTAAATGCGAAGCGAGAGTAGCAAATGAAATTTCAGGCGAATTAAAAGAGTTGCGGCCCGATAGCCACTTAATTACGGTCGAAAATTCATTAGGGTAAATAGTTGATGAATTTTTACGTACCGCCACGATGATCGATTCGAAGCTTCCGATTCTCTCTACAACCCAACCCATACGTTTTTTTTTCTCTCTACTCTCTACCTCTCTCTCTCTCTCTCTCTCTCTATTATTGACGAGCATCACTCGCGTATTGATTTATTTTTCGCTCTCGCTCACGCTGACTTATTTCCCGTCGTAAAAATGAAATATACAATGCTCGTACCTTATCGGCCCAACATTCAACGGCACGGCGAATTCCCCCCGTCGATTACCAAAAAATCAAACGATCTATAAAAACCCAGCGCGAGATACATTTGGTGTGTACGAATGTTTGTACATCCTTCATCACTGCGAGTCGAGAGCTAGGGAGAGGACAAAAAAGATGCGGAGGCGAAACGAACGGGAAAAATTGTTTGTGTACTGCGTGGCGGCGGCGGCGGCGATTGCTTGCTGAAATTTGAAGGATTGGATTGGGATTTACGTACGAAATTTAGTATTAATTTAATGTGATTCGATTGAGGATTACGCTATTAACGTAATGCCTTATTAATTTTTATTTAACGAATTTCATTCCGTTAATAGTATACTAAATGAATTAAATTTATTAAAGAACCTTATTAGACTGAAATAAAAAAGGGTCACTTCGGTCTTTCGCTTCCTTCTCATTGAAATATTCTAAAAATGTAATAAGAAAAAAGGGCACTTTACGAATTCCCGAACAAATTTAAGTAGCGACACCCTTAACCGCGTAACAGAAAACAAATAAAAAAAGTCGAAGCAGATATTGTATCAAAGAGCGGGAGAAAAAGAGAGAACGGGGAAAAAGGAATGAAGGGTATGTCATCCAAGGCGAGAGACCGTGGAAATCGAGATAAGATATACATCTCGAAAGTGGGAGAGCTGTTGCCGTGAGTCGATCGAGAGAGGGAGAGAGAGAGAGAGGGCAAGAGAAAAAAGAGAAGGAGAAGAAGAAGAAGCTGGAGATGCAGAAAGCAGAGAAGACGCGTGGGGTTTGAAAAAGGGGCGAGTGAAGAAGCGACGTTTTGACGATGGGGAAGTGGAAGGTGTGTGTGAGTGTGGGTGTCTATATATGTACAGAGAGAGAGAGAGAGAGAGAGAGAGACGCGGAAAAGACAAAGGCAATAAAAGCCCGTAGTAAAACTGCGCTCCTGCTGCTGCCGCTGGAATAATTAGGAAAAGCGAACTCTCCGGCGAGCAGAGAGACGTGTCGACAAAAGGTTACGAAAGAGAGCCAGAGAGAGAGAGGGAGAGAGTAGCGACAGCAGCAGTGGCATTATACTTGCCGAGAGCTCGGCAAGATCCGTGGGAGGATTATTTAGCTCGCGGGCGTAACGAATTAAGACGAGATGACAAGTGGCGAAAAAGCTAGTGCTTCTGCTGTAGCTGGACGAGTGTAAACTGACCGCGTGGATTGCTTTTCGGAAAAACACGAGCCAAGCGCGGCGGCGCGACCTTTACAGACTTTATTGCTGATTGAAGTGGATTTTGAATGATTACCGCTTAACCGCGCCGCGGCTGAGAAGATGAAATTGCGTCTGCGTTACTACTGCGAAAGGCGATTTAAAAATTGAAATTTTTTCCTATTCTCCGAGTAATTGTACACTCTATCATCTGCAACGGACTCGATATCTATGGCCAGCTCGGACAGAAAACAAAGGGGGCGATCGATCCCTTTGAGAACTTATAAAAGCGCGCATTTCCGACGACGTGAAAATTTTCCTTTCCGTAACGATATACACACACAGCACACGGCCGCCGCCTTACTTTATTCCACCGTTATAAGCGCGAGATTTTCCCGCGGAAACTTTACCACGGAAAAATATGTGCGACGCGCGGAATATCGATAGTAGGAGGAGGAAGAAAAAAATGCTCGGCCGGTTTATTCGCGGCATTGTGGTAATGCATACTGATGAACGGTAAAAGGCCGCCGCGGAAAAAGGATATAGCGCCGCGCGCGGACTCCTGGTTTATTGGCTACGCGCGCAAGTTGGATTCGCAATCTTTTTTTTATTTTACACGCTCTTCCGCTGAGAATGAATTGGCGGCGATTGGTGATGGATTTTTTGAGTGTATAGGTCAATTGGATCGAGAGAGCGACGTGCATTGATAGACAGTACATAAGTTTGCGAGAAAACTTTTTTTCAAAATTGTTTTAATCAATCTAACAGACGTTAACTATCTCAAAGAATTAGCATTTAAAATTGAAAATCACAATTAACGAAAAACCTGTACCTCCCTAAAATCATGAAAACTAAAACAGCAGCCAAACTGCCCACACGCACCTCCATCTCCGATCATTAGCAAGTTTCCAAGCCAATCTCAATACAATTTCACGCGAAATCCGCCGTTGCCGTCGCGGTGTCCGCGCGCATTCCCATCGCAGTATTTTCTTCATCGCGGCGGCGACGGCGGCGCGCGCCAAAAACAGAGCAGCTGCAACGGCAGCAGCAGCGGCAAGAAAAACAGAAAACAACCTCAAGTACCAAGACAGAGAGATCTGCGCGCGTACACAGACACGGACACACACGAACGAGCGATGGCCTTCCGCGAGGTGCACGAGACTTACCGAGAAGCAGCAGCAGCAGCAGCAGCAGCAGCAGCAGAAGTAGGAGGATGAGGAGGAGGAGGAGGAGGAGGAGGAGGAGGAGGAGGAGAGTAAGTGGAGGTGGCAGTGTAGCACCGGTAGCGGAGTAGAAAGAAGAGGTGGGAGGAAGGAGAGGAGCGCTGCTGCCGCCGCCGCCGCCGCCGCCGCCGCTGCAGCAGAAGGTTATTCGTTACGCGATCCTCGCGCACACGAAGAGAGAGACAGAGAGAGAGAGAGAGAGAGAGAGAGAAGTTATGAAGCGACTATAGCGTGCTCGTGAACGCGCCTCTGTGTGTATCCGTAAAGCTATGACGATTTATCGTCTATTTATTAGCGCTTATCGAACGGGGCGAGGGAGAATGTATCGATGGGAATTACCCGCATGATGGAGGACGAGTGCACACCGCGCATGTATGTATAGGCGCTTATGGGAATTCTCTTATATACTCTTGTACATTATTGTTTCGACTCTTGGCCTTTGACGGTGTGCCCCTGCGACAGTTGCTATTCTTACCCCAGCTTTCTCGGCGACTAAGGGATTTTTTCACTGATTGTTCCCAATTGTGAAAACGAAAAATGGGATTTCTGCTTTTGATCCGTAATGTACCAAATTAATTCCTAATTCGTGAGTATGTTTATAAAAATTTTATGTTTGCAAGTGCAGTTGACGTAATAAAAAGTATAGGAGAGAATTATGAGAAGTAAATACGATGAAGATTTATAAGACTCCACTGACCTCGGTTGAAGATCGATTTTATCATCTTGATAAAACCTTTGTCCACACGCGCGATGCACAAACCAAAAAAAGGTTAGACACAATTTTTGCAGTTTTACTCGCTACTCGTTGCAGAAATTCAACTTTTCCCCCAACGCAAACTATCGATAAAATACATCTGCGGGAATAAGACGAAAAGCCGCGAAGACGAACTGCGCGCAGGTTAGCCACTTCCGCTTATCAAACTCGCTCCGCGAATAATGCATTTTAATTAAGGCCCCTCCCCCTCTTCTCCACAACACGTCCGCGAATACTTCGCGAAGATATATGTGTAATGCAGAGCTGCAGCCGTGGCATATAATACGGGTGGAATGCGCACAATAGCCGCTGCCGCCGCCGCCGCCGCCGCCGTGCAACACGTCAAAGGATTAACCGGAACGGGAAAAAGAGCAGCGGCAGTAGCTCTTCCCAGGAAATTTTAGTTCAACGCCCAGCGCACGCGAGAGGGAAAACTTGAGGTATATAAGAGAGTGTATCGTACAAATACGCTCGGTGTGGCATCGCGGTATTTATGCTATATCACTTTTAACAGGTCTCGCGGCCGCGCGGACAAATTGTCTTACTCCCCCGTTTTTTTCTTCTCTTTCAAAATTCCCGGCCGCCGTTGCCCGTGTGTATATACCGAGCGCCTCCGCGTGTGTGTGTATGTATGTAAAAGTGGGTCACGGAAACGGGTGGCTCGAATGCGGCGCTACAAAGTAAAGGGTGGGAGGTAGGGATGGCTTTTTCGTCGTCTCTCCGATGACCCAAATAACTCGGTCGGGAGAGATGAGAGAAAGAGACAGAGAAAGAGGGGGAGAGAGAGAGAGAGTGTGAGAGAAGGAGGAAATTACGTTATGTTAGATCCGCAGGATTACGCGACCGTGGCGCTCCTAGCTTCTCTCCTCCTTGGATCGCGCGCGGAAAAGTCGCTCGAGCACTTCGTCCTCTTCTTCTTCTTCTTTTTTTTTTTAATCTTTCCCTTATATTCTCTCACTTGTGTGTATAGCTGTCGGACAGAATTGATCGGACGAGGCTCGAGTTGCGCGACTGATTTTCAGCTTTTGCTGGCAAGTTGCGCGAGTGTCTTTCCAGAGAGAGACAGAGAGAGTGAAAAAAGTTGCGATACGAATGGTTTCGGTTGGGCTTGGGGTATTGGGTTAGCCCTAACTTTTTGGGGTAGTCGAGAGTTTATACGTAACCTCGATTGTTATCCGACTGCTCGGTTTGACGGATTATTGCAATCGCCAAGATAGCTGTAAGTTCCATTGACGATTTGTAAATCGAACTGTGAATATATCGCCGTTTCGATATGTTAAGCGTACATACGCTCACCGTCAAAGTGAATTCTCACGTGGGTTTTGGGCCTACACACGAGACGTTGGAAAAAAGAATTTCCACTTTTGAGCACGGAAGAAAAATTTGCTTTGCACAAAAAAAAAGAAAAAAAGGAACACGGCACAAAGAACGGCCTTGAAAATAGTTGACGTTGTTGTTAACAAAGGCGCGCAGTACCGATCCTTTCCAAAACTATAGCAGTCGCGCGTACACACGAAGACAACCTTAACCGCGCAACGCACTAAGCTCGAACATTTTACTCTGCACACGACTTAACCAACGTATCGACATCTCTCAACCCGCCAACGTCATTCAATTCCCACGCTGAACTGAAGCCATCGCCCTAAAACGTCGAACCTGCAAACCCCGAAAAACGAAGCCAGACACACAGGAACAGTAGCAGCAGAAGCACGTCGATCCATTGCGCGCACATAAAACAAAGAAATTTTTTTCCCCCCATCTCCGCGTCGCGAGCAGTAGAAAAAGACGCGGCGAAAGACCATCGGAACAAAGGCGAGGAAGAGGCGCGTATATAGAAGAGCAGAGAATAAACATCGTGGCTCACTGTGTGTGTATGTGTGTGTGTGCGCGCGAGAGAGAGAGAGAGAGAGAGAGAGAAAGGCAGAGGGAAAGAATCGGAACAAAGTATCTCGTCCTCTCTCTCTCT
>UELU01145788.1:130656-141453 GCA_900490025.1 Megastigmus dorsalis
TCTCTCTCTCTCTCTCTCGCTCTATATATATATATATATATATATATATATACATGTGTGTATGCGTGTGTATATACATGTAGGAGGGCAAGAGCACATCCCGGGCGGCTTTGATGGCGCATTCCGTGCTCCGTTAAGAGGGTGGAAAAGCGAGTGGAAGGAACTCCAGACTCTTCTCTTTTGCTCTCCCTCTCTCTCTCTTGCTTTGGCATTTTTCTACCGGCGGCAGCGGCGGTGGCAGCAGCTTCGTATTACTCCGTCTCTCACTCGCTCCGCAGTGTAAGAGAAAGAGAGAGAAAGAGGGAGGGAGAAGAGTTCAGACGGTAGTCGGATATATACTACATCGAGAAGTTGAGGCTCTCGAATTATTTGCGTCCGTGTAGCTCTTCTTCTTCTTCTTCTTTCCCTCTCTCTTTTTTGCCTCTACGCATGTGTATTTCTTTTTAGCTCCCGTTTTCTCATCGCGATTGTCTCGCGAGAATTGCGCAGCGCGATGAGTTTGGGCGCGATCATTCGGGCAGTATCGATTAATTATCGACTATCGTTCGTTCGAGTTATCGTTTCGTTGAGCGAGTTTTGTGCTTTTAAAAAAAAAGTCGAGTAAAAAGAATGCCGATATTGAATTATGGTTTGCATGTCTTACCACGCCCGACCGCTTCTACTTAAACCGTAGAGAGACACCCCGGAAAAAAAAACCGCCTCCCCACCTTTTCTACTCGAGCGAACAAATTCCTCGCGGCAGACGTCGAAAAAATCCAGGTACAAGCTCCCATCGTCCGGCTCCTCTCCACCGATCGAGAATTCGATTTTTCACGGCTAAAACCGAGCGTACAGTAGAGGAGAAATCACTGGCCGCGCGTCTTTTATGCTTTCGGTCTCAGTCTCTCTCTCACTGGCTCACCCACCGCGAGCGCGTGTCTCGCTCTCGCGAAATAATTCACGCGCAACGGTTCCTCCCATCCCACCACTTGCGCGAATTATTCGCCTCGGGCGACGCGCGTCCGATTTCGTGGCCCCCCGGTTATATACGCGTTAAATCGACCGGATGTATACTTTAGCTGGCTATATAGCGGATTCGTGCCGCGGGTGTCACGCCGATCATCCTCGGCTCGTTAACGTCCCTCTCTTGTTTTCACTGATTGTTTTGTGGATTACTTTGTCTTGGTATGCGACTGTAAGGCTTTTTCTCTAAAGACAGTTTGATACAGTCGATTTATACGGCTTTGGGAATTGCAAAGATATTTCACTTGAGATATTCGAGTGAATATCTGTTGTCTATTGGGGTGAGGCATGAGCTCGATTGATTTGCGACCAATGCAATACTTGTCTCTTCTGTAAATTTTATCGTCTACGCCATTGATAGTTCAATGCCTTTTTATAACTCGATTTCTATCGGTCTGCAATTAAAATTACCGATTCCAAGAAATACTTTATTATTAAAATATTTGGTTCGATGCAGTAAAGTTTCTTTTCAGACCGATACAATGATAATTTAATGAAATAAATTAAAATAGAATTTGTTTTGTACTTACGAGGCTTCCCTGATTCCTGCCCTGTCACTTCTGTCAGCTGCAAATTATAAATAAACAAATTAACCTCACGTTGCAGCGTTCCGACAACAATCCAATTTGCAGCGTTTCATCCGCATTAACATACCTTTGCCAGAACTGGATTGAAGGTAAACTTCGATTCAATCTCTTTTCTTGGCGTTTGGGCGATCGCAGTCAAAGGCGTTGGCGGCATGGTCATTTCCTGCAAGAATAACAAAAACACACGTCATTGAGCGCAATTTTTGCGTTACGCAATATTTTATATATCCATTCGGTCGACGAGACTCTCGACTCGCACACACCCACCGATTCTTTTATGATTGATCGTTGAATCTTTAATTGACTTTATTAAAGTCACCTCCTCGAACGCAAGTTTACTCGTATCTCATTGGTATAACATTCGTAAACAATATTGATTCTTTTGTTAGTTGGATATAGTCTAATTATGGATAAACATTAGGGCATTTGTGTAACGAACAAAGGCATCGTAGCGAAAGTCCTCGACAAAAAAGAAGCGAACTACTCGAAACAATAGCGACAAAAAAGGCCGTAGAGACACGGAAAAATCATCGGCAGTGCAAAAAAAAAGTTTGCGCTCGTCCTCTCTTTCACGGGCTTTCGTCACGCGTGGAAAAAAAGCGCGTGTGTTGCGCGACGTCATTGACACGAAAATAAAATGCGCGCCCGCGAAAGAGAGAGAGAGAGAGAGATATAGAGAGTGGGTCAATGGTAGAGTGAATTCGTCTGTTACAGGTACGCCGAAATCGGATGGATCGTCGTCGACGATGAGGACTACGTTATCGAGGTGGAAAATTTTTCACGAGCTGCTCTCTTTTTTTGATGGACTCGTCGATTGTTGTTATAGTTTACATGTGTAAATTCTCGGGTTTAGCGGACGATGTTTTTTTTTTCCATCGTAATGATGGACGTTTTTCTCTTTCAATTTTAAATGTAAAATTTGGTTTTGATTTTTGTTTCGCCGTACAAAAAAGTGCACGCGATTTTGACAATAGATAATTTTGGGATTGTGCACGGCATATTAGAAGCACGCCCGAGGCGATACACAGCCGATGGGCGTTTGATTTATCGATTTGATTCGTTTTGCCCCTCGCGCAGCTTAAACACATTTCACGGGAAATTTAAATTCAAACTAGTTTCGCGTGCAGGAATAAATGTGTGCTATATATAATAAATAAAACTTGGGTAAAATTCTTTTAGCGTATATACAGGTAAAGATAGGAAAAAATGTGCGTAATGACTTATTTTAAACACTTTCACTTGACCAAAGGCAATCTTGCTCACTCCGAATTGCTCGCAATCACATTTTCCCTCTTAAATTCCCGGACATTATATTTTTATATAGAAAGTATAAGCTCGAAACTTTCACTGCTGCAAACTTAAGGCAAAATTAAGAATCTCGATAAAATAATAATACTCGATCCGGAGTTTTCCGAGACAACGCAAAACCTCCCAATGAAAACAAATTCAACGCTTGCGAATCTCGGTGAGCAGAGAGAGAGAGAGAGAGAGAGAGAGAGAGAGAGAGAGAGAGAAAGAGATCAGAGAAGCGCGCGCACGCGGGCGCAAATAAAACGTATCGGCCGCGGCATCTCGATCGCTTTGTATTTGCACAACTGTTAGCGGGCTCCCCCTCCTATATCGATCAGGCCGTATAATGGCGAGTCGCGCGCGGCATATCCGTCTCTGTGAGGTGTACAACACCACGTTGACGCGGCCGAACGATTAGGAATTTGATAAGCCAAATGGGGAGAGAGAGAGAGAGAGCACATATAGGCACACACACGCGGAGCCCCGTTAACTCGCGGAATTATTGCGCAACCCCCTTCCCTTTATCCTCCACCTCGCGTGTATTAGTTCAAGTGCTTCGCGGAACGTTATATACGTACATGTATAAACGATAGTAGCGATGATTTCTTTCAGTCTCGTCACACCGGTTATACCGCTGCGCATAGAAGAGTTTCGCGCGAGATCTTTGCGTTCTTTTTTTTTTTCGAACAGCTGCTGAACTTTGAGAGTTTATCTGCCTGTCCGATTTTCTAACGGTACACCTGACTCTGGCCACTTAAAAAAGTATAAAATAGAAACGATGACCCGTAAAAGTGAAGCGAGTTGAGGGGGGGGGGGGGGGGGGGGGGCAAAAAGTATATTTCCATAACTGCGATGCTTGGCCTTCAAATTATACGCCAGCGTGAAAAAATGCGTTTTTACGATCGACTATAGCGTTTTCAAACGTTGTTTTTGTTTAATGAGGGAAACATACTAATCAGGACGAAATTATTTTACATGGGAAATTAAGTAATCAAGCTTACGTAAAGTGCAGCGTGTAATTAAAAAAGATTAGAGCGCAAAATGAATGCTTGCTGGCTTGGAGCGTGTTGAATAATTAAATTAAATAAAGAAAAAAGCGCTTATTAATGTATTAGCGGTGGAATTTATCTAATGGTGCGTTGGCGCGAACGTGACGTAGGTTCAAAATGCGGAAGCGAAACGAATTTTTCACCGTTGGAAAGCGATTTATGCTACTTCTTAATCTAATTCAAATATTTTTTTACAAGTTCGATTACAGCAGCTGGATTACTTGTAATATTTGAAAAATTTTAAGCGCATATTAATATTTACGCTACAATGAAATTATGTTTTCGTAAATGCACGAGACAGAGCAATAAATATTTTTCTCTGAATAAAACTGAGATAAAATTTATCACAGAAATTTCGCGGCAACTATAAATTATCATAGTTATATAAGTGTTGAATAACATGACGTATTAGCGTTGATAAAAATAATGGTGTTATAAATCAACGTTAATTAAGCCTTATAATTCAAGCCATGCTAAGAACATTCTCAGTTTTCGCTAATTCTCGAAGAATCAAGATTTCTCAAGTTTTATTAGTATAACTCTACGTAAACAACTGTAGCAAAACTTGTACGAATAAGAAAAACAGCCAGGAAACCTATATGAACTCGTCGCAATCATCATGAACTGCAAATCGCGGAAGCGTTTACAAAGTCACATCCGAATGCAGTACCGCACCTCCAGAGTTTACGGAAGATGCAGTATAATAATGGCCGTATAGCCGATGCTGGGCGAGCGATAAGGAGGGGCCAAATTGAATTGCGCAACTCTCTCCCCTCTCTCTCTCTCTCTCTCTCTCTCTCTCGGGCAGTCGGCCACTCGCGCGTTTCGCCCCATAAAAAATCATCCTAAACGCGCAAGAAAAGAAGGAGGCGGACCAGCTGAGAACTTGACGAGTAGTCGGGTGCAGCGCGCGGCGGCGGTCTTTTGCATATACACACACTTACGCTGCTGCCGGTGCTGCGCAGATATAGAGAGAAAGCGAGAGCGCGCGGCGCGCGGCAGACGTTCTTTTTTGCGACCGAAAACACCATCGCTTTCTCTCGCTCGCATCGATGCTGTTACCGCGGCGCGAGCTCGCGCGAGAAGTTAAATCCAAGCCAATATTATTCCTCTCTTATTCTTTTGTAATCTTTCTCTCTCTCTCTCTCTCTCTCTCTGTGCGAGCTTTAACGGTGACCGCACCTCAGTTGCGATAGTAATTTCGTTTGTTATCGCGACTGTCAGTCGATCGTAAAATTCACTGTACGATCCAGACTAATACTCTCTCGATTAACGAAAATAATAAGCGAGTATAAAGGGGAGAAATTAACGGGTGCGCGTATTTGTGTGTGGAATCGAAATGAAACAGTGAGCGTATCGAGTACGAATGAATATTTTCTGATTATCCCTTAAGCCGATTATCGCGGATTTATTTATAGAAACACACTCAATCGTGGCGAGAATAGAAAAATCTTTCGGGGAAAATGAAGAAATAATCGTAATGAAGCGTTGAGGGAAAGAACTTGTTGCGATAAACCCGCGGCGACGGCGTTAGCAGCGGCGGCGGCGGCTCGGGAAAACCAATAACAATAAAAGCAAACGGAATTGGATATCCTTTGTTGTGCTCTTGCCATTGTCCACCCGAGAGCGAGAGCGAGAGCGAGAAAGAGCAAGAGAGAGAGAGACTGAAGAAAATTAAAATCGGCCAAAAGACGAGCCCGAGTTCATTGCCGCAAAAAGTGTCAAAACAAAACAGAATACTTGTACATGTGTGTATGAGTGTGTGTAAGTGTGTGTGTGCGTGTGTACACGAATGAACCGATGAACAGCAAGAAAAGAGAGAAGATAGCGCGAGGCAAAGAACCCGAGGAGATTTATACATTCCAGGTCGAATGCCATTAAAGAAATTAAACTTTTTTTCAAATGCTTGATACTATGTTTTTTCTTCTTTCTTTTTTTTTGATTTAACGCGTCTAGTTATACATTTTGATAACTGGCGCAATTTCACTAATTTTATCGACCACTCGGAAACTTTCTTAAACGTTATGATTAACTAATTCGACGGATAAAGGGCCGTGCGGCAAAATAAAATACCTTGTAAAACAAACTCGACGTCGTTTTATTAGCATCTCATAAATATAATTGGCAAAACTTGGGTGTATAAGAGGCGAAAACGAGAGCGAAAGTTTCTTTAATTTTTAAAACGCGCGCTTTATGCATTATTCAGCGATATTCACTTGTTCAACTTGAATATTTAAACAAAAGCATGGAATAATTCAGGGAGTGTATACTCTGTAAAAATATTCGCATGTATGTGCATGTGTGTGTCCAACTCCTAAAGAAAGAAAGAAAAAAAAAAGCAGCAGATAAGAGGCCGAGGCCAAGTTCACTGAACTGCCAGCAGGGGATTTCGTCACGACGCGCGCTTGTCATCGGCCAACCAACAACGCTGAAAATTCAACTTCCTTTGTTTATCGCCATTTTACCAGAAACACAAGTAGCAATAAAAATAGCGCGCCGCGTGCTCTCACCATAGCTCGTTAACCCCAGCGGTTCGCGTTGAAAATTGTAACAAAACTAAAAGAAGAAAAAGTCGACGTCTTTGACCTTTCTGGTGGAGATTTTCAAAACGGAACGTAGTTAACTTCTAAAGTATCTCTCTGTCTTGCTCTGTCGGCAACTTTGCATTCCTAGCGAGCTTCGAATGCACTTCATCCAACTCTCCGCGCACTGTCGGCAACCTCCCCATACAAAAATCCGACTCTCGCTCGAGGATTTCCGAAATTTGTCGCGACCGGCGTTAATCACCGCGCGGGAGAGCAAAAATATCCAAGCCGCGAAGCAAATCGCTTATACGATCGGAATTTTCGCCGATATCCCAATATCCCCGAAGGGAACACAAGAAGCTTCTTCTCTCCCGCGCGAGTATTAGTAAAACGAGAGAAGAAGGGGACACGAAGAGAGAGAGAGAGAGAGAGAGAGAGAGAGAAAAGAGGAAGCCAACGAGAGAGAGAGAAAGAGAAAGGGCGACGCACTCTCGCCTGCGCACATATATACACCCTTCGGTACGCTATGCGCACTGCACGCGGCGCGCTCTTTCGAGGCCCATTACGCGAGCGTTGCATCGCAGGCGCAAGTGCACACACTCGCTCGCACACAGAGAGCAGGGCATAGTGAGTGAGAGAGAGAGAGAGAGAGAGAGGGAAGGAGTTCTGCGAAGAGGTAGGGAGGGAGAGAGAGAGAGAGAAAAAGAGATAGAGAAGAGTCCCGTAACGGGTTTTCACTCCTTCACGTGCTTGGCATAATTGCCGCTCGCGCGCGCCAGCGAGCTGCGCATCTTTTGCTTCTCCTTCGCAGACGCTAGACTAGTCCCGACGACTCTCCTCCTCGTCCTTTACTTCTCTGCCCCCGCGCGTGTGCGTGACTATGCGCGAGGTGAGCAAGTGTATGTGAGGAGAGTGGAAGGATGACGTGCTTGCGTTAAAGAGAGAGAGAAAGAGAGAGAGAGAGAGAGAGCAGCGAGAGTTCGCCTATTGTGAGGCTCTTATTTGTTTATCCACTTTGGCTGTATACCGAGGGGATGGCTAATCATTCCCGTTGAATTTAATTGAGGAGGACGAGAGTCGACGAGCACTAGAAGCTTTTCTTCTATTTGTGTGTAAGCGACGCTTTCAATTTGTGGCGTTTAGCTTTTGATGTTGGAGCGTTGCGTGAATTTAGAGAGACCGCGTGAGATGTGTGTTGTGATGGAATGGGCTAATCGCGATGATTGATAATCGAGAAGAAAAGTCACATGTATATCGTTCGATGTTATTCTGACCTATTTTCCATATCGCCGATTCCGTAAATAGAACATAAATTATATGCGTGTTATATTTGACGTGAGTTTTCCCAATACGAGGTTTTCGATAGAAAATAATCATTTTTATTGGATTTCGAAAATGATATCACGTTAAGTTTTTAGTTTGTCATGTAAAGAACCGTTCATTTCTCAAGTTATTTTTCACTAAAAAAGCCAGATTTACTTACAAACATTTCCTGGATTACTAACTTCACTTTTCACTGGCAAACTCCCACTATTTATTTTTTTTTTTCTTCTTAAAAATGTACAAAAACAACACGAGAAAAAGGAAAGCGTACGATATTAAAAATCTCCCGTACTTTTTGTATTATTCGACTCTATACGCAAGAAAAGTAATTTGCATAACTTGCACTCTTTCTCCATTTTCTCGACGCAATTAACTAAGATGACTAAATTTTAATAACAAAGGGGGAGTGGCGCACCTTACGAGAGCCAATTTACATGGCGACTCATAGAAAAGAGAGAGAGAGAGAGAGAGAGAGGGGGAAGAAAAAATCGCTTCGCGCGATCATAAAGGACGACACCAATGAGTCATATCTCATGCATGACGATTTTTAATTTTATATACAGAATATAAATATATTTTTCCGCTCGCAGCCTCGCGATTTTATGCAAGAAAAAGTGACCACGAGCTAAACGAAAGTCCAAATCAATCTCCTAGAAAGTCGTATCTCGCAAAAGTTGTCGGTATAGGAATCATGACAAGGCCGGGGATATAAATCACATAAAGCGATGACACTAAATAAAAATCAATATTTTTGCGTTACCTAATAAAATATGCCTCTCTCATAATGATTGCGCAATACCTCACCGAGTTACAGATGTATATGTTTTAGGAATTACGTATATCTTGGACACTTTTATAAGCCAATCTCATTACGGGGACTGAATTAGTCAATTCACTCGACAACAATTGGGTTTGTACAAAAGTTTTTAAAAAGGAAAGCGGTCAATTAACGTAACGAGCATCAAGATATAAATTTATTATCGCTTCACAAACGCGAAATAAGTGTTGGCTTTTTTTTACAAAACTTTTGCTCAAACTTGACGTTTACGTTATTTCTATGTTCGCCCAGTATACACATATAATTCGACAATCGCAATTTCACTCGACGCGGCCACGCTAAATTACTTGGAACGAATTCGGAAGAGGCAAAATAATCAATTTAAACAGTTTCTCCGCAACGGTCGAACGCGATAAAAGAAAAAAAAGAACGGAGCGATCCCCCACAATAGTTGTGCCCAGTTTCCCAATTGATTCACCTCTCTCTCTCCCTCTCTCGTGCTCTATAACGCAGTCCTACACTCGTTGGACCCTACACCGTCCGAGCGTTAACTTGTTACGCGACAAACTTTTCTCTCTCTCTCTCCCTACCGGAAAATCCGATTTTCATTACTACGCAGCAAACTAAAATATCCCTCGCTCTCCACGTTAAAAATCACTTATCCCAAATGGTCAATTCATACCCTTTGCTCTCTCTCTCTCTCTCTCTCTCTCTCTCTCTCTCTCTTTCGATACATCGCTTCGGAATGAGCGGCGAAACAGCGCAACACAAAGGAGCAGCGCTACCGGGTCACTGCTACCGCGCGGGATGAGCTTAGAAGGAATGACTCGGGATTACTTATCGCCGCCTCAAACTGGCCCATTGTATGCATAGTTGAATCGCGACGCTGAATCGTGCGGTGTTCGAGGCTATTTTATGGATATAGAGAGAAACAGTCCTCTCCGCAGACACCTCTTCTCTTTTATCCATCGCGGAAGCAATCGCCGTAATGATTATTTAGCGGAAACGAAAAAGGCTCCCGAGTATCCAATCCAGTTTGCGCGGAGTGCACGACCCACGCGATGCGCGACCCACGCTTAATCCCCACGCGATAATCTCGTGCGCAGAAGAAGACAGAGAGAAAGAGAGAGGGAGAGAAAAAAGTTCGGTAATTAGACAAACGTTTACGTCAAACTCGGCTCTCCTCGGGTGAGACAAGCAGGAGGTGTCTTGAGTTAGCGAAGAAGAGAGGACCGTCAGACGAGCGAACATATATATATATATATATATAGAAGCCCCGAAACTTTAACCTCGCCTTTGTAGCGCGCGACGTACTGACAATTAACCAAGTTTCCCTCTCTCCAAGGATGGCGAACGCGTCTCGTCGCGAATATACAACAAAAGGCTTACCGTATATAAGCGGGGAGGGAAGAGAGAGAGAGTATGAGGCGCACACACACACAGATACACACACTTGGATCGATATAATACCGAGACTCGAAAGGGGAGACTTTCTTGCCGATAAGCGGCGACATTCGTTTCTGCGGCGGCGGCGGTGGCGGCGACGGCGTATTAAACGCCTTTATTTGTACTGCATGTACGACGTTTAGGGATTATTGTTTGTTTGTTTGCGCTCGATGCGTTGCGTTGCTTCTGTACCTTCCCTGTAATAAGGTGCGATCATTTTTGCGTCTGTATACTTTAGGTCTGTTGACAGGGCAAATAAAGGCAATCGATTGAGCCTTTGCTCCGCTAGCCTTGTTTTTTTATGTGAGAGTAGGCGGTCTATTTACTGGTTTTTATCAATTTATGTGCTTTTTTTTAGAATATATTAAGACGATTAAAAATCGAATTAAAATGAAACACATTCTTCGATAATGACCGAGCATACAAATCGACTCTTCAACGGGATTACGTGTATTTAATCATCAAAAATTCTGAACAATGTAGTCCACAGCTATACCTCGTATAACAACCCCCATCGAAAACGCCCCGCTAATCCTTATGAAGAGCACCGAACGAAAGTGGAAGGCCAAAAAAAAGAGAAGAGAAGAATCAACCCCTCCATCGAATACAACTGGCATACGCAAAACCTCGAATCTAATAATCCAAGTGCAAAAAACGATCCGAGCCGCAGCGCAGCGCTGCCGAGATGAATCACGACGATATAATCGCTCGGTCCGTCGGGAGCACGACAGTGAGACAGAGAGAGACAGAGAGAGCCAGAGAGAGAGAGAGAGACAGTCGACGAGGAATTAAGGATG
>UELU01145788.1:141473-160251 GCA_900490025.1 Megastigmus dorsalis
GATGTTAAAAGCAGAGGAGAAGGGGGGGGGGGCAAACAAAAGATGTAAGCGAGAAAGTCCGAGTATCAGGCGGTGAGGGGGAGCAAGAGGCATGTGTGCTAATGCAGGCCCGTGTAATCGAAGGTTGCATCGAGCGTCTGTGCAACGGAGGCGGCGCACATACACACTGCACGTGTGTGCGTGTGCGTGTGCGATGTGGGAGAGAGAGAGAGAGAGAGAGAGAGATAGAGAGACGACGATGACTCATGACGGTCGACTGGGAGAGAGAGCAGACGACGAATAGCTTTCCGATCGATGACGGGACAAGAGTCGCGCACACGTGTGCGCCTATGCACGCGTTACTCCGAGGTGCACCGTTGATATGGGACATTTTATATATACTCATTTTGCGGGAGAAATTGGGCGACGAAAAATTATGCACATTCTTTAGTATATATATATATAGCATTCCCGTAAAGCGATACTAGCTTTTCTATTGCAAAATGTCCTTTACATCCTCGTGCTCGACCTTGGACGAAATGGTAAGCAGGATTACTCGTCAGTGCTTATCAAGCGCGAATCTGAATATGCTAATTAGCGCGTCGTTAATCATTTTCCTACGACGTATCGATTGAATTAATGCACAGTTATTAATTTGCCGTCTCTCCGGAGTATTGCTTTTCATTGCGGCGAATGCTTTTCGGACACGCGTAAACGACGACTTTATCGATCTACGGAAAATGTTGTAGCTGCTGCCGAACCGCGATCGATCGGATTTTTCAATTAGTCAACCCGTGCAACTGAGTGCTGTTGCAATACCGAATATACTCATCCTCGAAATTCAACAGCATTAGATACAATGGAGCAAAAAGCACATGTGTGCGCGAGCGGCACAAAGCAGAGAGCGAGAGACTGAGAAAACTACCGCGGCGTCGACCGAAGGCAAATCCGCGAGATATTCAGTTTGAAATAGGAGGCAGGGAAGGGGGGGGAGGGGGGTGAGCACAGTGCACACGTGCGGCAGCCGCAGTCGATTATCGCTGGGTGTATATATACGGTCTGGGCTTTCTCCGCGAGTTGCGCGAGCGCCGCGTCTTGGGCGGAAATACCGCGTGCAGCGCGCGCCTCTCCTCCCCCAAGACAACAAAGCAACGAATAGAGAGCGAGAGAGCGAGCAAGAGAGAGAGAGAGAGAGAGAGACAGAGAGAGAGGAGGATATCGCGAAAATCGTAGCTGCAGTAAGAGCCGCCGGTAATCACCGCGTCGATCCTCGAGGGTCTCGGATTTATGACTGCGAAAGAGTTTCTTCTTCTCGTTTTCAATTTCTTTTTGCGCCCTCTCTCTACCTTTTCGTTCCCTCTGTGTGTGCGTGTATGTGTGTTTAAAGATTCTCGGTCGTTTTGCTTTGGCGGCAGGAAATGAATCGCGGGATGCTGCTGCTGCGCTGCTGCTGCTGCTGCTGCGGCTCTGCTTTACCGACGCTCCTACTAATTCTTCACTCTAGTGCGATTGAGATGCACACCCTTTTATCGAGAGTATACCATTTTTTACTTGCTACATATAAATATCATCGTTTGGCAAATTGTGTTTCAAGAGCTGTTGTAACCTGATAAAGTAGAAAATCGGTAGTGCGCAAATTTTCAAATGTTAAGTAACGACAAGCGTCGAAGTTACACTCAACGCGAAAAACGAATAATTAGTACGATAATTAGAAAACATTAGCTCTACAAGTGGTCCGCGTAAGGAGCGAAACCGGCAGGTTGTAATCCTTTGCCTTTTTTACCCTCACCGCCTTATATATTTGCGTACATTTATCGATAGTGTTGCAAAATAAATTAATTCCGGCCACTCGGGCGCCCTGAGATTAAATTCCGCAGAGCCAAGTAAGCGTTAAATATCTCTTCCCTTCCGCGCGTGTCCATAGCTCCCGTAAGCTAAGTAAACGCTTAATATTGTCAAGGCGCAATACGCGAATTATTCAAAAATTATACACACCAAGTGCAGCGTTTTATATTCAGCGATGCCTGGCGATTAAAACTCCCTGTGTATAATAAATCTGACAGCTTTATATCCCGATATCGAGCGATTAATGGCCACGAGGCAGACAACTATACTCTCTATACAGTTTATTTATTCACGCCGCGGAATATAACATAACTGGCGCTTCAATTCTAAACGTTGTTTTTCTTTTATTTGTTCAACGCAGCACAGCCTTTAAGCAAGCCAAGACTTCATTACGATAAGATGCCCCTTGCCATTCAGCAACTGAGCTAAGCGCGCGTGCAGAGCAGATGATCGGTATATATAGGAAAGAAAAATTCAAATTTCGTATCTAACGGAACGGAATAAATTCAAAGCCGGCCAGCAGTGAAGAAACAAACAAAACAAAAGCTCTCTCTCTCTCTCGTCCGGCCAGCAGCGTATATCCCGTTCCTCCAGCTATTCGAACTATTTCCCCAGCGCCTCTATCTATCTCTCCACCTCCTTTCTCTGCTCTTTTTCTCTCGCCTGCAGCAGCAGCAGCACCAGCAACAGCAACAGCAGCAGCAGCTCCTTCTTCTTCTTCCTCCTTGTTCCTTCCTCGTTCCTTCTCTTCTCTCTCTTCGTGTGGATCTATATATATATATAGAAAGAGATCGAGAGAGAGAGAGAGAGAGAGAGAGAAGCTCGGACGCTGGCTTGCTCCGTAGAAAGAGAGAGAGAGAGAGAGAGAGCGAGCTCCATAGAACCGTGAATCATTCTCACGGCTGCTGCCCGTGGGAAAATAGCAGCGGCTTGCGCCAGTAGGCATCGCAAACGCGACTGCTAATTACGCGCAAGTCGAGAGACCACAGACCGGCCTACGCCCGCGACTCTACTGGGCCTCCCTACTTTGACCAGACAGAGACCGAGAGATATTTCAAAATTTTTCGCTTTCCATCGTGGACCTACTTTTTCGACTGACTCAAGGACGCGCCGCGACAAGTGTTCCCGCGTCTTCTGTTCGCGATACGTCCATTTTTGCTTTTCCATTTGTACCTTTTGTTTTGGGAAAAAACGAAGGAAGAAAGTGGCGTGGACTTGATTGCGATAATAATGGATCGGGAAAGGCTCTCTTAGGCTGTTCTGGGAACTGTAAGTTTTTGCACCGACGATGATAAGAGGTATTTACATTATTACGTGTAAGATTGCGTTAGAGGAGTATAACGGTGAGGAAGCTGCAGTGCTTCGGAGTGAAAGATTATACTCCATTAATGAAGTAATTACCACTCATCTTTAAAATTCAATTCAACTTTGAAGGGTGGAATATTTTCTTACTCGCAATGTCAATCACAAAGTTATTTACGACTTCCAATGAGATACGGTGCATAATACTAAATTACAATCCTTCGCTCACGCAAATCGACATTCGAATCACGATTGTTCATTCGCAATATAGTGAAAAGATTTCAACTCACCTTTAAGATGGTCTCCACCTCGGCGGTACTGTCGGCGCTGAGGTGTCTGGAATTCGAACCCTGCAAAAATCAGACCGGTGTAGAAATTAATTAATCATTTGTGCGATAAAGCCGCTGCTGCTCCTTAATCGTATAGGCCGCCTAAAGCAAACTTTAAAAAGCTTTTAGGTCGTATTCTATTATCAAAAGTCGCGCACGCGCACGCGCGGTCAATCAATTACTCGCAAAATGCAAATTTGCATTCTCTTACTCTTTCTTGCAATATACGTTTAGTTTCTGTTTGCTACCAAAAGCGATAAGCGTAAGGTTACAATGCAAAGTGCATCGTAAATACGATCGATGGGGCAAATCAGTTTGAATGAGAATAATTAAAAATTTCATTCTATACTTGGCGCGTCGATCAATAATTACGCCGGTACTAAAGAGACGTGACTGCAGCAGATTAATAAACACTTTTATCAAAGCAGATCTAATCTTCGTGCCAATCGATCAGTTCCATCATTCTGTCAATATCGAGTAAAATATGATTGGCTTATTAAATTAACCGAGGATGTCAAACATTCTGAGAAACGTCAATTGGCTTATTACTTTATCTTTTGAATGCGGTTATATAATTCAGAACTAGAGTGTTGAAAAGTGCAAAGCTGTGAAACACACTTTCGAAATGTTGTAATACTAGGTATTTCAACGCCACAAAATCTCACACTTGAACTGTGCCATAGCATAACATAGGATAGTATACAAATCGAGCAATAATACTTACAGTATCGATAGGAAGTTTGGGTAGCCTAACACTAGCGCTATGCAGTCTATTCTGTAAGGAGGCATTGTTTCCTCCCATCAGGCCAGCGGATCCAAGACCTCCACCAGCTCCACCCATCCCCGAGCCAACAGCCGAAGAGGTCGTCGACGAGGAGGAGGACGAGGAGGAACCCGGCGGTCCCTTAGCCGGTATAAGTCCATGGCTGCGATGCTCGTTGCTGCTACCGCCGTGTTTGATCGGCTGTCCAGGATAGCCGCCCCTACCGCCGTAGGGTGGCTTGCCATCGGCCGGCTTAACGAACCCGCCGCGCTGGGACGATGAGCTCGTGGATGTGGATGTGGAGGACGGGGCCACGGATGACGAGGAGCTCGATGAGGCCGAGGCCGAGGATCTCGGTCCGCTGCCTCCTGGTTTCTTGAATTCCTGGGACGAGGAGGGCGAGCTGCGACTCGAGGGTAGACGCGAGTGGCCGGATGTGACCGGCGCCGGACTCGCTGGCACGCCCTCGATGCCGATCAGACGCTTCGGCTCGTCCAGCAGGTGCATCACCAGCGAGTAGTTGCCTAGCTTCGACTGGATCTGCTGGGTTGTGCGGTCGTAGGCGTCCGGGTTCACCTGTTGAACAAATGCAGAGAGAGATTAGTTGCGGGATATTGGCTTTTCTGGGCGAGATGATGTTCTACCGATTCGTTGGGGGTCATAGTTTTGGTAGTGTATGGACAAATTTGTAAAGAAATAATTGTAGATGGACTATTACACAAATTATAAGGTAAAGCCTATACGCATTTGGATAAGAAAACTATAATTACATTTGGCTATTACGCATGTCCTAATGCTTTAATTTCGCTGATTAAAAGTAGAAGGAGCGAGCGAGCTATACCAATTAAGGCGGGTAATAAAGGTGCGCTAATCGTCGAAATAAACGATCTATACACGCTTAAACGCTATGGAAGATGATGCGCTTCAAAAAGATGTATACGGGTGGTCTATTGACTTTTTCTCACTTTTCCGCGGGTAAATAGTTGACTCGTAAGCGTTGGAGCGCACGTGGTGAGAGCTTTTGAAAAATATTTGATTTTCTTCGCGCCGGGCGACGACGAGGGAAATGAAATGCAAATAATTC
This sequence comes from Megastigmus dorsalis, assembly GCA_900490025.1. Classification (NCBI taxonomy): domain Eukaryota; kingdom Metazoa; phylum Arthropoda; class Insecta; order Hymenoptera; family Megastigmidae; genus Megastigmus; species Megastigmus dorsalis. The sequence continues at coordinate 146,776 of UELU01145788.1, forward strand.
GCGGCAGCGCGCGAGCGAGCTTTACGGAGATAGCTGGTCTCTCAAACACGGAAAATTAGATTCGCCAAATTGATTTTTCGCTACGGCGCGTAGTCGTCTTCATAGACGCGTCGTCTTTCTGTAATACGTTCGCTTCCCGCCCCGCTTTCCTGGGAGATACCGTAGCGTAAAAATTTTATTTCGGAAATGTGGCTGCACTCGAGTCCAAATGTTTGCGGAATCTATTTTGATAGATTCAATTTCGAGCTCGCATTGCGTTGGATGTAAAATTTGGAGTTGATTGTAAATTTCTGAATGGCTTGATTTTGTCTGACAGATCGTATCGTAGAAGAGTACAGTATATGCAGAATGGAACACTCTAGTATTCTTCATCAGTTTCGGCTAGAGATAAATTTTAAAAGAGTGCAGGTCCCCTTCTCTCGGCACTATCGATCTTCCGCGCTGAAATTTTCATCGTCCAGACGTCGCCGCGGCGAACAGGCCGAGAGAGAGAGAGCGAGAGAGAGAGAGAGGGAGGGTGAGAGAGAAAGGGGAAAAAGGGAGGGAAAAAATCTCAATCGCATAAACAAATTCACGCAGAGCGCAGTAAGTCCGACAAAGACGAGAGAGAGTGAGATATATATATATAGAGAGAGAGAGAATGAGAGGAAGAAGGAGAAGAAGAAAAGACGGAACAGCCTTATTTGCCTACAAATTTTCCCGTCACCCGACGCCGTAAAACACTCGCAGGAGTAGACTGCAGAACGAACGAAAGACAGAAAGGCAAGCGCAAAGAGAGACAGAGAGAGAGAGAGGAGGAGAAAAATATTATGCAAATGAGCGGCGCGGACGTGAGGGGCAAACGGGAAGGAGCTAGAGGTAGAGACAGAGAGAAAGACACGGCGCGTAAGCAAAGCAACGGGAAAACGCGGCGCGCACACAATGCGCAACTTTTACTGCTTAATTTATCCGTGGCTTGGGTCGCGAGGATCGATTACGATTAGCCAGCGATTTCGTAAATCTTTTAATGGGTGTGTGTTTCCAATGAATCATGTTTCTAAAATTCTTTTTTTCTCTCGTAAATTCGAGATTGGCATGATTAGATCCGATGGACATCGGAATGTACAGTCACAGTTTTTCATTGAATTAACTCGAGAGATAAGTTCGCATGTATTATTCAAATAAATCAGACGTGAAGGACTTGATCTTCAGAAATTCTTTTTTCGTGTCTTCATAAGGTCAATGAACTCTACTTGAACTCTGTATAGAGAACGAATATATTGCTATAGCATTAGCATTTTTTAGCATTTTCGTAGATATTTTGAAAATGACGAAGATTCGATTTTTCACAACCAAAGGGGAACAAAATTATCCGAACGAGATTACAGGAGAGGCAAATGTTTCTCCATCGTCTCCCGTGAAGAAACTGCAGCCGAACGAAAATCATCCTTAATCAAGCGAGGCGCACGCGCTCGAAGCTTATCTCTCGCAAAAGAAGGAAAAAGAAAAGTCGCGCGCGTCGGATGGGGGTAAAAAAAAGAAATCCTAGATACAAATTTCTCCCCCACGCAGCCGAAAGAAAATATCAAAAGAAGCGAAAACGCCATAATTAAGACGAGAGCACAATCGCGCTTAAAGCAAAGAGAGAGATAGATAGATAGAGAGAAGGAGAGAAAGAGAGAAAACGAAGAAAAAAGAGGAGGCGCGCACAGCTCGCTTTTCTGCACAAAGGACGAAAAGGAGATTCGAGAGAGAACGAGAGAGACAGAGAGAGAGAGAAGGACGGTATATATAAGAGAGAGAGAGGGAGAGGATTGGGGAACGGGAAAGAAGGAAGCTGCGAGATTGCACTCATCTGCGATTATTTTTCGCGGCGCGCCTTCTCTATACCTATAGATACACACACTGTCTCACACACATACACGCGCGGGGGTGGAGGATTATATATATATATATATATGTATATGTGTGTGTGTGTGTAGATCGGACGTTCCTTTTTTTAAAAGGCCACGCGCGGAGAAGGTGGGACGAGCGTATCGACGTGATTCCAGTCACGAGCCCGCCGCCGCCGCGACGAATGGCTCAAATCGTAAAAATAATCGAATTTCACCTCTCTTTCTTTTCCACCTTACCGGCGCCATTACGCGGCTGCCCCCCGGTAATTTTATCTGTATTGTTCTCGCGGGATTGCCTCGAGTGAGAAATAAACGTGTGATTAGCGGGTAGATTCACATTGGGGAAAATTTCAAAATCGAATGAACTTTTCCATTTTCGTTCTATATAATGGAAATTAAAGAATCTCCCGCGCGGTAATAAGACGAGGCTTCGTCGGTTTATCGCTCGGATCTCTCTACCCGCTATACAGGAAAAATTGCAACCAGGGAAATGTTAATTCGTCGAATTAGAATTTCGATCCGTCGCGAAAGCTTCGCCAAGCGCTTCTGCTATCGTTCGATATGACGCGGTGCGCTTCTCTCGCTTTTTTTTAAGTGCTCTCCTCGGGATAAAATAATGCGAATGCAAAACAAAATTTTCGCGAGAGTCGTGAGTGTGTGTAAATAACGCGCTTTATCGCTCTTTCGCACACGTTGACGATCTTTCGCGTATACGGCCAAGTAGTTAGAATATGACGCAACGAAAATATAATTGCGAAAGGAGTGTCGCACGTGTGTGTATGTGTGTCTTTAACCACGAGATAAACGAGCCTTTAATTAATGCTTCTAGATTTATCTTTTACATATTTATACACTTTTGCTTTCTCTTATAAATAAAGGCTCCAGTGAGCATGTGTCGTTAAAGCAGCATTAATTTCGACGCTTAAAAAACTAAGCTTCTTCAGTTGCAGTTTGAAAAAAAAGAACAAACGATATCCCGGCCGATAAAGATGATTTAACAGCGCGGCAACAACGCAACGCGAAAGGGAAATATAAGCCGAGGCGAAAATTCGCTTAAACTCTCGGGGTCTTTTAATCGGGCGAATGTGTTGAAATCCACTTAAAATCGCAGCCACTCTCTCTCGGGCTCTTTTAATGGGACGCTGTAAAGACGTCTTCCTTTATTCTGCTTTATATACTTTTCGGCTCGCGCTGCCGCTGCTGCTAGTGCTGCTGCTCCCTTTCGTAGAGAGAATACCCGGCCATCTTTTATTAGCTAATGGCGAACCGAAATTCCGAATTTTACGTCTCCTATCTTCTGCCTGCGAGATTATTGAATGAACTGATGTTTTACGAGCTATTTTGAGACATTTGAAAAATAACGTGTAGCCAATTTCGATTCTTTTTCTCATTAACGCAGATTAAACGGACAGATGATTTCGGTATAGAGTTCGTATACGCTTGTATCGCGTACTATTAGACGAATCAATGGTGGATAATCTTGACACAATCTTCATCCAATACTTTCGCCGAGACACGAGCGCCGACTATACATGCATTCCGGAGGTCTATAAATAAATCAAGCGGAATACGAGAAATGTCGATAAGGAAGAAGTATAATCTTCTATCTCTTTCTCTCTTCCTCGTGTCTTCCTCGATAGACGTGCCGCGTGTCGGGACGTCAGTCATTTCTCAGCGGCGTCGAGCTGCCGAGAGCAACCAAGACTTTTTTACTGTCTTTTCTTCGAGTTTTCAAACATTGTCATTCGGAGAATTTTTCCTCCGTCTCTCCTGATTTGGTAAGAGGCTTTGTTGAAGTCTTCGAAGCGAAGGGTGTTTGGTGACTAAAGCATATAACTTCAGCTTAGCAACGATGTTTCCAAACTGCAATACAGTATACTTTGTTTCTTTGCATTCGACAGGAATAAATTCTGATTATTAAACGTAAATATATATGTAAATAGCCGATCGGTTCGAAATACGAATTGTATTTAATAACCCAAGGTTTCGAACCCAAAGCAAAGCCTTGAATATACCCACGCATTTATGCACCGCTCGCGAAAGAGCGACACACGACCTTTACCGACACTTCTTTATCATTTATTACAGATTAATGCGAGGAAAAAAGGACCAAAACACCTATAGAGAGGAGCATCGTTATAAGTATCCGAAGAGAGCGAGCCCCTTTATTCTCTCTTGGTATCCCTTTTTTTCTATTATCAGCGAGAAATTCGAGTGCGTATATACACGAGGGTGCGGATCGTTATTCTCATCGGGCTAGCGTTTGGCTTTTTCTTCCTTGACAATAAACTCTTTTCTCTCTTTTCGAGTTTTGGCATGCCTGGTATATCCTCGATACACGGCTACATATGAAGAGCCATTTTTTTACGACTCCCGACTGTTCGTAATACACAATGCTCTTTTTTTTCCAACGACTTTCAACGATCGTATAACTGAAATTTAAATCGTCTTTCGAATCGCTCTTAAACCTCGTTTCGAAAATAAAACTCTTTTATTAGTATCTTAAACGAGTTGCAGCAGTTCCAAATATAAACGCATTGTATTTAATTACGATTCAGCAGACGCGCACCAACCTCCGTACCCGAGAGAGAGAGAGAGAGAGAGAGAGAAAGAGACGAAAAAATCTTTTTGATAAGTATGACACTTTGCGCGTGCGCATATATTACGCTTACACAAACTCGTCGCCCAATCCTTTAATTATGAAATACAAACGCGCGCCGCCGCCGCCGCCGCCCGTGTATGTATACACAAAGTAAATTATTATTGAGCCCGGGGGCAATTTATTAATGAAGCCAAATGAATTACTCTCTCTCTCTCTCTCTCTCTCGCTCTCATTCGTCGCGCGAGTTCGCTGTACAAACGTTTTTGAGGTGTAACGGAATTTGATTAATTCAACAGCAACAACTCCTGCAGAGGCGTATCGGGTATACATTGTAAACACGTATATAACTCGCAAAAACGATCTGTCGTATTCATTAGCGAATTACGCGGCGGAATAAATCGTCATTGAGCATGTATATATGGTATGGAAATGCGGATGGAAATTATTTTTTTTTTTTAAATCTACGTTTATAAGAGTGCATGTGTGCCGCGCGGAAAATCGAGATACGCGCGCGGGGGTAAGGAATTTCTTTTCTTCCCGCCCTTCGTCGCGCGCGTTATTTTGCATTCGATCTCTCCCATATTTCGTCCTCTACTCCCCGTCCTTTTTGCCAATGCTTAAAGCGTTTCCTCGTCAAGCCGCACCGTATTATCCCACCTTCTCTCCCGCTCGTGCGCACATACACACACACACACACTTGGACTTGGCCACGCACACACTCGTCGAGATACACACCGGGTATTGATTCCACCCTCCCGTTCTCGCTGTATGAAGTCGCTCTCTCTCTCTCGCTCTCTCTCTCTCTCTCTCTCTCTCTCTCTCTCTTTCTTCCTGCTTCTCTCTCGATGTCTCTCTCCTTCTCTCACATATTTACCCTCTCGCGCTCACTTACTCTCTCCCTCATTCTCTTTTTCTCTCCCTCATTGTCACTTTTCTCTCCCTCTCTCTCTGCCTTCGCAATATGCCTCTCTCTCTCTCTCTCTCTCTCTCTCTCTCTCTCTCTCTCTCTTTCCCTTTCCCTTCTATCTCTCTGGCTCTTTCCGTCGCGAGTACAGACTCGCACACACACACGCCTCTCATATTTCTTTCTCTATCCTTCTTTATGCTCCTTTGCAGTCTAGCTTATACCGCTGCTGCACTGCTCGTTTCACCCCCTGCCCCCTTTCACCCTCTTTTCGTTTTGGCCTTTTTCCTTATCTTCCTCTCTCTCTCTCTCTCTCTCTCTCTTACTCCCTTCCGTTCTCCTTTTTTCCCTCTTTGCTGTACTTCATTGTTCCGTTGTTACGGTGCGGGACTCGTATCTCAATTTTTCAACCTCGACAACGATTTCTGTAATCGTGTACGAGTAATTTTATCATGTGGGCGCGTTCGATATATATATATTATATCGAATAGATATTGATTTGCTGGAGTGCTCGATGCTCTTTTTATATATTTTGTACAAGGATCTATTATCGTAAGAGAAATCGGATCTTTACTAATACCCGTTTGATCATGAGAAGGAGATCTGAGTAATGTTTTGACACTCACCGCGAGAACAGTTAGAAATATAAACTGCATTATACATTGATTTTAATAAATGCTGTAAAATCACTCGTTGGTTTAATTGACTTTTACGTACCGAGCCGTGTATTTATTTTACACGTTTCACTCAAACTTAATAATAAATATTAATAAGCAGCATTTTTTCAATGAGGGAAATAAAATCACAATTAATGAACGCAGCAAACAAATATCCATAAAGAAAATTAAGCAATTTCTGTACTGACTCACTTTCCGATATCATGGAAGGCACAAATTGTGTTTGTGTGTGTCTGTGTGTGTGTGTACCTCGAAGTGAGGCTCCCTCGAGAGGGGGGAACTTTCCTCAATGAGAAAAAGCAGCCTTGGGAAGCCGTCGAGGCCGGATTAGCAGTGTAGAAAATTCTCATTTTTAAACTGGTGCTAGCCGCGCTCAGCTCGCGAACCTTCATTCGAAGTTTGTATATACAAGTCACGTTTCATGTAATTACGCGTAGATATTCACAACTCTTATCAAAAATATATTCTTCTCGCACTCTCGAAAAAAAGATTCATCCTTATCTCGGTAACTGTTTTTTTTTTGTTGTTGTTGCAAGAACTGCAAACATCGAGTTCGAATTATTCTATCGTTTCACATACATGTTATAATATACGGTCTACCGAAAGGCAAAGAGTCAGTCGGACCGAAACTACTATCTCCATGTCAGACACGACGGGGGTAGCAGGCCGTATTGATTTCCGCAGACTCTGATAACTTCAAAGCGGCTCCGCTACCAAAGGCACTTTTCAAAGCCCAGTTTCTCTCTCTCTCTCTCTCTCTCTCTCTCTCTCTCTCGTAGGCGCGCCGCATCCAAGATATGTATAATAATAATGTGCATCTATAATAGAGGAATCAAACACCACCGATAGTTTGCCCGCGATGCATTCCAGCAGATGTATTCAACCAGAGTCAGACAAGCAACTCCTCTCGGGTACCTTCATCAAAAAAAAAAAGGGTAGCTCGCGCAAGTGCACAGAGGCAGCAGCAACGGCGGCGAAGCAATTATTTACACCATCTGGAGCAGACAATTCACAATGCAGTTCCCCGAACGGCCGTCTTAACCAACTATAAGCAGCAGTGAAAAGATAACTGTCAAGAGAGAGTCACTGGCAGATGCTACTATGGTACGGCGGCAAAGGCGGAAACGTAAGTAGTAAGAGAGAGAGAGAGAGAGAGAGAGAGAGAGAGAGAGAGAGAGAGAGGGAGACCAGGGCCCGAAAGCTTCCGCTCCAGGGCATCTCCTCTCCAAGCGCATGCACAACCTGGCACGGGGCTTAATAAATTACCGCTAAATACCAAAGAGCTTGGCAAGAAGAGAGACCTTTGTGATGTCGTTCAGTTACTTTGGAGCTTAATCAAGTGCCGAAAGCTAGTTATTCGCCGCAGACGTTGACTGAGGAACATTTGCTATTAACGCTGCGCTGTTTTGCTTGGGATTTTCGGAAGGTCTACCGGTGCCGACGACTCGGTATATAGCAGCAGAAGCAGCAGCGACTAGCGAATGTGAATATTAATTGGAATCCAACGCGCGTTCAGCATGCTTTACCTTTTATTCGCGCGTAATTCGATGTGGCCCCGCGTTAAGTTTCACGATCGTACGGAGAAACCCGAGTCTATTAATAAACCCTTAGCGAATCGCTTACGTAATGAGCAGCGCGAATTTTGCGCGAGATGACAAGCGCGAATCGTGGTTGTTGTATGCATATTTTGACTTTTTGCCTCATCTTTCCAGCGCTGTGTCCTAAATATGATTATACAACTCAATCACGCATTTCGCCGCGAGCCGAGAGCGAAGGTCGTCCCAATGCCAGCCGTTAAGACTGCAACGCATCATATACATAGCTAAGAGTGAAGTATTGAAAAGGAAAAAAGTTCGTAAATTCAGCTCGAATAAAATTTGATATATCGCTTCTCGTATCGTTCAATCTACGACGACGACGAAGTCGACAACGATGCGTGAGCAAAAAAAAAAGAAAGAAGACGAAGAAGTTAAAGAGGTCTACGCGTGTATAGGAATATATAACGCACTGATGAAGCGGGCGTTTCGGTAAGCCCCGAAAGCACACACACACACACACACACGCCCAGTAGCTCACCCGGCATATATGCATCCCTACCCACGTCTATATGTATATATTGACAATGGATATCGATATACCGTGAGCGGATCATATTATATGATCCCCGTGGAGGGTTGCTTCTCTTCTGCGCTTTTTTCTCTCTTTCGGCTCGTCTCCGCGCAGACACACATTCGCGCGACAATGGAGGACATGTCCGACGCCGCTCGCCTAGACCTTTATCATTCAATCAAACATTTTTTGGCTAACCCAAATACACATCACGGCCTACAACCGATATCGTCTTTCTTCCTCTTCGCTTCGGTGCTTTTTATAGGCCATGAAGCATCGGACTTACTTCGAATACTCGATGTGCGCTTGTTACAACTTGTAATTAGATATATGCATTTTATCGATGATGCATATCCTCTATTGGTATCTTTCGTTTATCAAGACGAACGATGTGCAAACGTTGTTTTTGGTACAGCTCAGCTCGTCGAGAAGAATGAAAACATGCCAATTACACGCTGGACCTTTTCAATCAAACGTGAGAGCGCGTAGTTGGAAAACGTCAATAACTGCATCGACGAGAGAGAGAGAGAGGCTGTTTCGACACCACAGTTTTTACATTACGCAGAATTACAACGCACATTCAGTTGACTCGCTAACGTCAGCTGCACCAGAAAAAGATGTATCAGACGCATTTTCCTCGTCGTTAAAAGAGAAACTCAACCTGCCGCAGTTTTTCCGAAACCATCTCGAGCAGCGAATTAGATCATCTAGCAGCCAATCTCGCTGAATCGCAAATTGCCCTGGCGCGCGCATTGCTCATCGAAGCCTACAGTGGATGCCAAGAGTGAAGAGCGCAACTTAAATTATCCGATAGTGGCGAGGATCAAGCAGCGATTACCAAATTATCGCGCGGGTTACATCCCTCCTATATACGAGTACCAGTTTACCACGCCCCACCACTCTTTGTACTTGTATACACAAGAAGATGCCTCCTCACTCTCTCTCTCTATCTCTCTCGTGGCCTATGTGATTAAGAGTACGTCGCACGCTCGCTCGCAAGCTGGCTAACTTTATAGAGAGAAACAGACTGAGATGGAGGTAGAAACAGAGAGAGAGAGAGGGAGAGAGAGACGTAGAGACGTGTACGTAGAAAACGAGGTCAGGCTCGTTGCAGCTGGCGCAAGCGTGAGCGAGTGAGCGAGTGAGCGAGAGAGAGACAGAGAGAGAGAGAGAGAGAGCGCCAAAGGCCACGCTTTCACGAGTGAGCCCAAGTCGGAATATCGGCCTCTCCTCTACTCTCAGCTACTACTGCTTCGTACACCTATGGGAACGTGTGTGTGTGTGTGCAACGTACGCGCGTATACACATCTCTGCCGGCGCAACGCCATTCCGCGAGTGCCGAGGCACTCGGTACTATTCGCCAATTGAGGAACGACGAGTTGCCGCCGCTGCTGGAACACGAGAGAGAGAAGCACCTGCGAGTGATGCTGCCTGATGCTCTTCGTTTCTCTCTGTCTGTGTGTGTTCCACGAACGCGCGGCAACCGCTTGTTTTGCATTGTGTGTACACACACGCTTGTGTATACAAGAGAGGGAGACTCGATGCCGTTTTCGTTGAGGTGATGATGAGATTTGGGATGTAAGCGGTTCGCTCTCGAGTATACATGTGTACGTGTGTGTCTTTGATGGATTGATGAAGCGACTCTCCGATGATTTTCGAGGATGAATCCGCCGATTCTTGAGTTGGTCGGCTTTTAGCATTGTGTTTCAGGTGCATGGCCTTGCCGATCGATTGATTAGTTTGGAAAGTAGTGGATGACAAGATTTTTGAGAGCGAGGAGAGAGACTGACGCGCTGCGGATGAGAGATTGATTTACGGCGCGCAGGTGTTTTAGAAACTCCCGCGGGTGTTTATATACCACTGGTGCACAAACTGCATTTTTGGATGTAAAAAGAGCGGACGGAGAGGCATTGCGTTTACTTTCTAAATTCTTCGCGAGCTCTGATATATAATGTTATTCAACGCGAGGGAGAGGAAATGGTGCAACTCGCACACACGAATATATGCTCGAGTTAAAAATATACTTTCGTACGCTGTTTCTGAAGCCACTGTTTCATGCGAGCATGCGAGCTCCTCTTCTCTCGATGCAAATCACAGAAGAAAATTCAACGACATCGTAAAAGAAACTTACGCGACACGGAAAAGAGAGATAGAGAGTATCGCTATAACGTGCAGCAGATTTTCCGGGGGTTTTATCGTGAAATTATAGTCCAGGTGTATTAGACTTTTTCATCGAAATAATTGTAATCATCGAGATATTCCGGTGCCGATTTATTAATTCGAGGGCGTGGATTACGAATATCAATTTTAGGATAATGTAAAGTGATTGCTACATTGTTTAGAAAATACATAAACATTAAAACTGGAAAAATTTAGTGGTTTTTTTTGCAAGTATCTCAGCTTTTGTTGGTCTGAGGGTAAAAACCTCGGTAATAAGTCGACGTATTTTTTCAAGACGAACAAAATGAGATGTCTTAAATTAAAAAATATTTATTAGTTTCCACTTCGACTTTACGCCATAAATTTATATATTTAAACTATTTTGGGAAAGCTAAAAACTTAAAACAGGTAGTTTAACTATTCAATAATATATGATAATAAAATGTGTATTCATTCGGATAATAAGATTTGTCATAAACAACGATTTCGCAAAAAAGTCGAAATGACTAATTTCTTCAAAAACGAGATTTTTTTCCCCGGCGCCTGGACTATTACGAAAGGTGAGACGCGCGCACGGAAATTTCAGCACAGCGCGCCAGGAGATTTAATTCAATAAAGGATAAATACGATAATCAGTCGTTAACATTCATCTTCGTCTTCTCTTCGCCTTGCCTCTCTCTCCTCTCTCTCACTCTTGCTCGCCATCTCGGTGCATGGGCTCTCCTCCGTCACGATCCACGAAGCGAGGCATTTGCTCGCCTATTACGATTTCAATTTTACGCGCTTCCGTCTTGCTGCTTCATTATTCTCTCCTCCTCCTCCTCCTCCTCTCCTGCACTTCCACTTCCACCCGTTCCTCATTAGTCTACTCCTCTCTCTCTCTCTCTCTCACTCCTTTTGTCTTCGACTCTTCGCGTCTATACTCTCCGTTCCTCTCCATGCCTAGCCTAACCTGACTGATCGAGCATATCTCCATCAAGGTCCTCCCGAGGCAGCCAACCCAGAGCGAGTAAACTTTAAGGACGAGAGAGAGAGAGAGAGAGAGAGAGAGAGAGTCTCGAGGAAATAAAGTTAAGGACGCAGTAATAGTAGTAGTTGGATACGTTTACGCGTGTTCGCGTGGCGTACTCACCAATACACCGGATGTAGATATACGTGTGCGTATTCAAAGTTTAATTGATCACTGAAGATTTCGCGCCGGTCGGCTAACTTATGCATGAGTGAAATGATGATCGGGGATCATGGGAATGATGCAGAGAACATCGCTGACAACTTGTGATGTTCGATGTTATAGATTATGGATGTGGACTCCTGCAGCAGTTACTGCTAAGTGATCGAGCCTCGCTAAGTGTGTATGCTTTGAAAACTTTGTGCTTATTCTCGAACTCGCTTATCAGTCTAAATTTAAAAATATAGATATTTTATCGTTGAATGGAGAGAGCCGTTTGCAATAATCTCGTACCGGGTTAGCGTGTTATCGAATGGACATTTAAAAATGTGTATAGAATAACGTCGAGATTTCCCTTTAAACTTGCCACGGATCAGCATTTCGAAGAAAAAAAAGGAACAACGATCGGCCCCGGAAATTATGAAACAATGAACGGACAGCAAAGAGAAAGTATCGAGTGTTCGGAGAAGACAGGATTAGTCGTTAAATCTGCAGCGATTCTTTTTTTTGTTCGTGACTCGACGAAAAGCATCCTATAGCTTTAAATATAGATTACATAAAATGTTATCGCCGCCTCGGCCAACAAAAGCATAATAGCCGCGAATGATTTATCGATACACTCAGTGGAAAAGTATCGCTAACAAGTTTTAACATTTTTAAACTCTATAATACACTCGCAAAGAAAATAACACTAATTGCATCGCTTCTTCGTTCAATTCACCAGTGAAATGAAACGGAACTTTTCACACGATACAATATGTAGACATACGGACTCGATCGTTTACGAGAAAAACCGCAAGATTCAACTCGGCCGATGAATAATTAATTGCATAAGGAGACAGACAGACACAGAAAAAGCGATCAAAATTTAATTGACCGAGTCCAGACGATATGCAACGAGCTCATATATACAGTGCGCGCGAGATACGTCTACGCGACGAATTAAAAGTTTAAAAGGGAAGAAACGCGCCAACCAAGAGCGGGGAAACAATACGAAGATTGAAAATTACAGAAGAGGAGAGAGAGAGAGAGAGAGAGAGACGGAAGAGTCCGCGAGGAGCGGCGACGGCGCGCGGGGCAAAAACTCGAGCCTTGAACGAAGCGCGACGTATATATATGTATAGGAGAGTCTCGAGTGTGTGCGAGTGAGCGAGGGAGGGAGAAAAAATTTTGCAGACTGTTCGAGCGACGCGCAACAGAAAAAAAAACAGCGCTCAAGGCGTAATTTATAGCGGTTCGAGCCGGTGAGAAAGCCTTAGAAAATATATAAGAAAAACGTATACATATTATTTACGAGAAATAATGAGACGAGCGCGAGCGAAAATATATAACGTCGTTTTGGTCTCCCCGTTTTTCTGCGGCGACCTTTAAACCAACGCTTCTCTGCGCTTTATCAGTGTTTACAAACGGAAAAAAGAGCATCCACTTTTCGCTAATATGTTTATATTCACAGCAAATAAGTAAGCCGGCTGTATATACTTACGTTGGCGCACTTATCTTTTGCATATACTCTCCGCTTTTCTCGACGAATAATAAACGAGTGACAGCTGCGGCATTATGCACCGAAAGTCACGACTCATCGAATTACACAGCGCGAGCCTCTAAAATATGAAAACACGGTTTAGCGGAAAAACTGCGAGAACCGCGCGAGGTTTCAATGTCAGTCGGAGAGACCGAAATTCGCCGAAAGTATACACAAAAAAAGAAAGATACACGAAGCTACTTATCCAATCTTCCGACTTGTTCCTCGCGGCGGGTATACACACTGCGGCGCTTTTCCGTAACTGGACGCGCAACAAACGAGCAACGTCGACCGCCCAAGAAGCGGATGAAAAATTCAACAGAGAGAGAGAGAGAGAGAGAAAGAGAGAGAGAGAGGAATGAGAAGCCGAGCGAGCTTTGAAAAAGCTCCTATGTGCAATACCGCACGTACGTAGATTCGTAACTTCACTCGCCGACATATATATATATATATATATATA